>WEIT01014908.1:0-14515 GCA_013389985.1 Dryoscopus gambensis | reverse complement strand
GTGTACACACACACACACACACACACACACACACACACACACACACACACACACACACACACACACTCTCTCTCTCTCTCTCTCTCTCTCTCTACCAGGGAACCATCACTGCCATAACTCCTTGTCCTACCATGGCAGCAGGGGGAAGGGCAAAAAGGAAAAAGGCAACAGCGAGCTGCCCAGCAGGAAGACTGGCTAATTGCTCCTAATTATCTCTCGACAACAGTCCCGCTGCCTGACATTTTTGGGTGCGCTGCTTTCACCGCAAGCTGACAGCCCTGGTAATAGGCTCCAGTGACACCATACTTTGTCACAGTATTTTCACTTCCAAAAGCTCAGATGCTGAGGAATTTATACTCTGATTTCACAGGCCCATTAACCCAGCTGTACCCAACAGCAGCACTTTAAGAGGCAACATGAATGTTTCGGCATATAAAAAAATGACATCAGGGCAAAACAGAAAGAAAATAATGAATAGTAATAAAATAAAGATGATGGGGAGCAACAGCAGAAGACTACTTAAAATTTCCTGCCATCTTTTAAGTTTCAGATTTAATTTACTTTTGTTTGTAGAACCCGTACTCAGATTTCTTGTGGACTCTGAACTTTTACAGCAGAAGTGAGAAACACACAGCCAGATGGGACAAGATTTACAAAAACGAACCCTCCTCTTTAAGCCTAACTTGCAAGAGGGATTTTTTAAAACACTATCACTGCTAATTATAAAAAGTACATTTTTAAAAAAATTGCATAAATGCTCGCATGTAAATGCTTGCAATATGCAATAGATTTTCCAATCACATTTTCATAACCTAAGATATTCGCACAAGCTTATTTATTTCTTTTCATAGTCAAGCATTTCGCAAACACAGAATTCTACAATTAACCTGGGATACTTGAAGTCTCAAAATAAGGCCTTATTCTTAAAATACAGGTACAGAAAAGCACTGACCTCCTTAAATAATATTGCTTATATACTTCAGGAAGAACTCAAGAGTGGCATCACTGTCAAAGTCAAACCAATCATCTGGTGGTAGTTTTTTTCCTTTTTTTTTTAAGTAGTGTGTAACATCATTTCTCCTTGGGAATGCCTTCTAGATTTATCTTCACTTACCATTGCTACTATCCAGTTTCTGGATATTCCTTTTATTCCCCTTAGCAACTTCCATTTCTTTATTGTCATTTCTTCTATCTCATATTTCAAGGATTCATTTTAATTTCTCTCAGATGGTAACTGAATTAATGATCATAAACACACCTCTGGTTGCTCAGGAATGGTGTTCCCTTTAAGAAAGTGACTTCAAAAATCTCTAGTCTGTTTCCTCACCTATCATTATTCTCATTCACCTTAAGTGTGGGAACTAAAAGGGTACCTAAGAACTCAAAATAATTTCTAGTAAAAGTATCCCAAATAAAATGCAGAAAAGAATGCAGTCAGTGATATTCAGCATTCTTACAAGAAAGGTGGAGGATACCTCATAATCATTAGAAAATCAGGACTGATCCATAATTTGGAAAGACTGCAAGAAACCTTACACAGGTATTCTTATGATATATCTGTTATGTGGCCCTTAATGCTTGATTGGTGTGTTTGATGGAGAGCGATCCATCATTAAAACAGATATTAAAGCACTTCTCAAAAAAAAAAAATCTATTGGATTTATTTCTGTTACATACCTTCTCAAAAAATTATATGGATGTTTCTAAGGGATTGTGTTTTGAGATGGTGGGGCAGCTTGTTAAAAGATTTTCAAAACAATATATATGATTCAGTGATATAAAAGTCTGTAAGTAACCTGTAAAATTCTAGGCGGGTATATGCAACTTGGTAAGAGAACCTACACCATTTTGGTGAAAGAATACAGTTCATTAACAATAATGTTAATGAACATCTTTCTTTAACTGCTATCTGTATTTAATCTAATAAATAACTCAAAACAGTCACATTTTATTCTGGAGCTTTCAGTTTTCTTGCTCAAATTGCAAGCTAATAGCAAGTAATGTTTTCTGCTAGAAGAAAAAATGTTATCAAAAAGCTTTTTGAGCTTCTTTTTGTCATAAAATTAATTTCTGAATTTTGGATTGGGTCCCAAGTTCAAATGTACCCAAAAAATAACTGAAATAACTCCACAGGACAGAGGTCTATAGTGAACTGTCACCTCAAACATAAAAGTGCAGTTAATGCAGTACAACCCCAAAACAGAGAGTGCACCACTAATATTTTTTTCATTCAACTTCAGATAAGTGGAAAACAACACTAGTTATGCCCACTTATACAAAAAATTCCCTTAAGAATGAAGTACATTGCAGGTTATAAAGAAAGCAGGTTATATCATTAAAACACAGTACATTTAAAGATATTTCATCAACTTGTATGAAATAGGAAGCATGAACACACTTACAAAAACACCGGTATATACTTTTATCAATAATTATACATTCCCTGCCTTCTTATCATTTAAATTCTTAATGTGTTAATGAGGAATTACTGATTTCCAGATAACATCAGGAGATGTAAAAATTCTTTGGTATGTATCGTCAAAGACCTTTTTGAAGAAGCTCTGACTTACTTATAAAGTACTTTGTTAAAAACTTTAACAATTTTTTTAATAGATAGCTAACATTTTTAGACAGTTACAAAAATCATGTTGACTGATGTCACTTTAAATCATCTGTGCTATTCATAATTCTGTGGGTCTAGGTCTGAAGTAAGCCCTTTACTCTAATGGAGCTGAGAACAATTATTCGGTCACATAGGTTCAGAAGCTTTGTAAATATGTATTCAGGAAGGAGCCCTTTTCACCTGATGATGTTCAAGGTTTCAATGTTTTGATAACAAGAACATACAGCTAACATTTTACAGGTAACATTTTAAACTCTTTTCTGCAAGAATCATTCAGAACAAACACCTAAATATAAATGAACACATTTTATTATAAAATTAATATAAATATATAATCAAGATTTCATACATTTTACATCAAATGCTACTATTACATTTTGTAAAATGTTTTTTCCTCAACTTTGAGAACTAATTATCTCTGAGCCTTTTTTCTTTATTTCTTCCCACACCTACACATTAGTAATTGAGTCTAGCTTTTTGGGAGAGAAAATTAATATGATTAGGAAACTGCTTGAACTATTTGATGTCTTTTGCTAAATTGGCTGTGATCGTAATGGTCTTCAAAAACTGATTACAGTCACTGTAATCTTATGGTTAAGCTTAACATTAGAAGTCTTTACTAGCCAAGATGCAATGTATTACATCTGAAACTGCAGGGAAGCTGTTTAGAGGAAATTGTGGCTGAGTGTCAGCAAGAAATATCTAAACATTAGATGACTATTTGAAATGTCAAATTGCAATCTGTACAACAGGAACCATAATAGTCAGGATCCTAGATTTAGAAATCTAACATTTAATACCTCTCTGATTAATATATCTCTAACAGACAGATGGAGAGAATAAACAGGGCAGAAAAGAAAAATAAAAATGGACACAAGTGCCATTCTCCTGGGGAAAAAAAATATTAAATGAAAAGCCACTTACCTTTCCATGAGTGCTTCAGAAGAACAGCGGTGCACAGATTTCCAGCAACCAAAGACATGACACCTTGAAAGCCAGAAGCAAGAACATGCAATGTTTCCCAAAATCGGAAAAAGTGAATACCGTTCAAGGTAACTGTGGCCACTAGTATCTTAATTCATTGATCTACTCATTTTTCTTAATTAATCTGATAAACTACATAGTAGTCCAGGGCAGAGATTACAAATATGAATAAATTTTAGACAGTCTAGGAGAAATAGCTGTACCATTTTGGGGTGTTTTTTTGTTTGTTGGGGTTCTTTAAAGTACCACAAAGATACATCCACCCCAGGACTTCTCACAGCCTTTAAAGATATCCCAAAAGACCCACTTCCATCTAGGAAATATTTCTAGCTGATTATATTGCCACCCTCACAACAGCTGAATGCCTTGCACCCATTACTCATTATCTTCCAACAGTCCTGTAAAAAGTAAATTGGTGTCTTTCTGTTATAGATAGGAGTCAAAATTAGAGAAGCTGAACCCAAAACAAAAGCCAATTGATGAGACCTAGATAAATTCAGGAGGTTTAAATAAAAGATTCAATGGCTCACCTAAAACATTACCACCTATACAATTGTGCAGTGGAGCCAATGCAATCGCTGCTCCTACCTGCCACACCTCTGCCGGTTGTCAGTCCCTTCACAAAGACAGATGAATGAGTCACTGACCAAAACTTAGAGTCTTTCCATCACACAGGAATTCTTTTATACAGCAAGGAATTCAGTCCAGTCAAGTCCTTGGCTAATGACTCTAGATCTAGCAGAGACACTGTGAAACATGGGCTGAGGTTTTAAAGAACCTCACACACAACCACTGTCTTCTGACAAGGACCAGGCCATACCATTCTGCACCATACTGAAAATGCATAGGATGGGTTGGAAGTCTCCTTCAAGTGATTCTCATCTTCAAACCTTTTCTGTTCCTATCAGCACAACACTGGTTATGCTAAAAATGAATCTTTTTGTATGTGTCTTTCTCTTGTCTATAAAAACTGTTTTAAGACTCTGATCATGCCACAGCTTATTGGTGTGTGTAACTTGACACACAAGTCATAAAATTAGGCATTTGCTCAAGTTTTCAAGGAACTTAAAAGGAGAGAAGCATTTATAACCCATGGCAGAACAGCTAGCCAGTGAGCTAAGGAGAAGAAAAGTCAGCTTTAGAATGATGAAGAAATTTCCAAACTTGCAAAAAAATTTCAAATGCTGTTACTTCAAATCGGAAAAAATGTTCTTGCTAGAGGCACAGAAAACCATGAGAAATGTCAGAGAGTAGAACTCATTTCCAGGGAAGAACTTTACACTGAAAGAAGGCAACTCTTAAGATGGAATGCCTTCCGGAGCCTGTGCTACACAATTCAAGAACCACATTTAAAACTCATTAATGTCAAGTACCAAGTGGAAGTGTAAGAAAATCTACAATTTTTACATTCAGGCCTTTAAATGGATACATATTTATACATGGAAATCAAAATCACTCATTTGAAAACTTTAGGTTTGCCACAGAACCCTAAACTCAAAAGGTAGAAAAAATAAATTATAATAAAACCAGTCTAGCTGACATCACCTAACGAAATACAGAGTCTATCACTATACTTTGGAGTTATATTATTTGCATTAACTAAAAAGAGCAAGTGATCTAAAACAGATCCAAAATAGATGGAAATAACTACGAAGTGAATATTGTTTACTTCTAATACTTATAAGGATTAACTTGATGAATAAATGTATTTTTTCATCCTTTTGGGATTCCACTTTTGTCCTTCAGTGAATTAAATACCTATTGTCTTTTATTAAGAACTCTTCTCCTTAACTTGAGCAATTTGCCACCATTCAAGGCTTTGTAGAACTGTTGGATAAGAGACAAAAAGGATCAGATTAATTTAAACAATAAAAAAAGAGCAAAAAAGCCCCCACAACTTCAACCATCAAATTCCATTCTCCTGAAAAAGCAGAAATGACGCACACAGATCACCCTCTTCAAAATCCCACAAGTCTACCAGCAGTGGATGTTTCAAAAATGATGTCTGATTCCTTCTGTTGCCTGGTTGCTTCTCACAAACACTGGGCAACATGTGCTGTGCTTTATCCCCTTGTATTTAATGTGGTGCCAAAGTCCTTGTGTAAGTCCTGCTCCATTCCTTCTCCTAACTCCAGCAATGTGCTCCTGCCACTTACTTTGGATAAAACCTAATTAATTGGTTCGACAAGGTAGGTCAATTTAAAACCAACTCAAGCACTGAATTGCCTTCTCATGTAATATCACTCCACTGGCTTATTCTAAAGCCACAGAAGCCACTAAATCTGAGGCAAACAAGATGGAGGAAACAGGTACAAAAGGTAACAGCAAGAAAGGAAAGGAAAAAATGAGATTACCTCTTTTAACAACAATTTCCAGTTTCACTATGGCAGTCAAAACACAAAGTTGCTATTTCAGGAGGCAGCTCAACAATAGCTTAAGCTGCTCTAAATTGAGGCTGCTCTTCCACTGACCCTAGTGGAAGCTCCACCAGTGGGGTAGTGGAGCTCTGCTATTCTCCAGTCTCCCATCTGAGCAATTTGCAATGCCACTACAGTGCTTTGTTCCTGTAAGCACTGCTTGTGGTACCCTCTACCCTGAAAGAAAAAGGATTTTTATTAGTGAAGAATGAAAACTTAAATGCAGAGAAGCTTGGTCTTTAGAATATTTTAAAAGACAAAAATACTCTACGTTGTTTGCATATACAGATTACTTCAATGTATAAATAGGCCATTGGGAGGAGGTCAAAAAATTGCAAGTGTAAAGCACTGTAGGGTTTGGGTGGTTTTGGTTATTGTGTTTAACAGAATGGGTTTACATCAGAAAATACATTTTTCTAAACATAAGAAAAATTTCCATGCTTTGGTGAAAAAAGCTGAAAAGTGTTCTCATGTTTTAATGATTTCATAAAGATGATCTATATTCAATGCATTATATCTATTAATTTATTTTACTTCTGAATGAAAATACAACTTTAAATCTATTCAGTGCATAATATGTAGCATGTAGTTACTGTCTTTTATACTTCTTTAAAATGGCTCAGTATTATCAAAAAGAAAATACATTTGGAATTTTGATTAAGTAAGAATTCTAATTTCTTGTTAGTACCACTCCTTGTACAAACTCGCGCTCTTGAACTATAGACTCACAAAAAAAAAAGCATGGAAGGAATCTGAGATACAGGTATCCAGAAGTTCTGCTTTGGCCATGGTTTTTGATACCCATATACCAAACATATCAGATGTAGTACATCTTTATTCATATGGGCCACATGTTTTTCACGTTTACCTATAAAAAATTAGATGCTTAGCTACTGAATAGTAAAAATACCAGTAAACAAAAAAAAAAATATGTATTAACCATATTCAAAAATATTTTTTCTATTTTAAAGAGTTGCAGTGCTGTTCATATTGGAACTACTGATGTTCACCAAGTTTCAGAGTTCTATAAATATCTAAATGAGCAGGGCATGCAAATAAAAATAATATGGAAGGACAGTGGAGAGAAGAACACTGGAAAACATATCAATACTGTATAAATCACTATTTTTAGCTATTCTGTTATTTCAGATTTCTTTCATTACATTTAAAAATACTTCTTGAGAATAGGTGTCTCAACTCTTATGACACATATTTAACAGATCTATTCATGGAAATCCTCCATCTGTTCTGAAATGAGTAAGAATGTTACTATAATTGTTTTAGATCTATATGAAGACAAATGACAGACCAACTGCTGTAATGGAATTTTTAATGAAATGGGCACATTTCTGGCTGACCGGGCACACTACTGTGATCTAAGGACTAACTGAAAAAGATGAAAATTCCTTAGATCTATCTTTAACTTCCAGGCAGAATTATCCTGCTCTGTACCTATCGGTAAATGTTTACATTCAGAAAAGGCATCTGTTGCAAGCAGCAGATATTAGATTTCATAAATGCTTTGTCTCCTCTATAACACTAGAAATGTCTGTATTAATGAAATACTTAATAATGGATAATATGCCCCTAAAAATATACTCTAACCTTAGGGTAGACTTTCTGAGACTATCTGATATTTTATTCTGTATTTCACACAACTCTACTAAAGTATCCTTACTTAATGGAATCATGAAAGTAATCTCTGTATTAGAAAGGTGAGGCTGGATCTTCAAAAGAACTGCAGTTTGGCTAACTAAAAATGGCAAGATTTTGAGGAGTATTTAGTATTCTGTAGCTTACAGGAACAAATAGAAGCTGACCTCAAACTTTTGCTACTGAAGTGAACATGAGGAATTTCTTTTCATAAAACAACATTTAAAACTCTGATTGCCAGGTCTAAACCTTTCTAAAAGATCAAAGAAGAAAAATAAAACCACAAGTACTGACTCAATTGTGAGTTGCTTCATTTTCTAGTATTTTTTAAAATATTGATAAGAATAGTGTGTAAAAGAAGGGTTGGGGAGTGGAGAATGGTTGAAAGGTATTCTTTGCCAAAGTTTCAGTTTGCAAACTGAGTTGTGCCAAATAATCAGCAGCATACCCATGGCTAACACACAATTAGGATGAGAAATTAAGCAGATACTGCAGTTTAAAATGTGTTATTTTTGCTCCTTTTTCTCTTAAAAAAATCCAAACAAAATGTTAGAGTAGTCTGGCCCCAGTAGAGCCAACAGCAAAATTTCCGTTAATCGGACAGAATCTCATCCACTGTCTCAAACGCTAAAAGAAGCTGCCATCCTTGTCAAAGCAAAAATAAAAATTTGCCCATTCCTCAATGAACACAGCTCACTGCTTATAGTTTATCATGCTGGAAAACCTCACTGGCTTGGAGCTGACTCACACCTTTTGTACATGGTGTCTTTCGGCACAGACAGGAGAGAGATGGGAGCAGTAGCATTGAAAGATGCAGACAGATTTACCTGAACTTCACAGACACACTCCCACCAATATATAGGCTAACATTCCTCCAGAATATACAGATTCGTTCAGAACACATTAACGGGAACATATATACAGCTAAGGACACCTCCATGCCTCCACACTTGTAACTTTTACAGCTATAAGCTGTAACAATAGCAGAGTTTACTCTGATGTAACACAGAATGTTACCACACTTTCAGCTGTGAGTCTTCTAATACAAGCCTGCCTTTCTATAACAATTTCAAATTCACAGCCTGACTACTTGCGCTAAAAAGTCAGGGGCAATTTTCTTTAACTGTAATACTTGAGTTCTGTCTTTCTACTCAAGCGTCTGCTGTCCCAGTGAGCTCCATTTTAATTTATTACTTTCAAAAAAAAAATTCCCAATGAGGCTCTTCTTGAGAGGTTATTTAGCTTATCCCTCAACTTCAAAGCAGAATTAACCATATGTAAACCATTCCTAATAGATGTTTGTCTAACCCATTCTTGAATGTCACCACTAGTGGAGATTGCAGTACGTCCTCAGGCATTCAGTTTTAGTAATTCATTATTAAATCCTTTAAACGTTTGTTTTCTCCTAACCTAATTGTTTACTGCTGTAATTTAAGCTCGTGGCTTCTTGCACTCTTCATAGTAGACCTTGAGAAAATTCACTTTCTTCATGTTTTACACTTTTGAACTCTTACCACAACAGATCTGTTTTGTACAGTCTTACCAACCCCAATTTACCTAGGAAGAAGTGGACACAATTTTGGATAAGAAAACATAGCAAGACTAATATATTTAGAAAAAAAAAGTAGATCCTATTTTGGACCTACTATCTTTATATCTATGATCATATACAGTAAAACATTTTAACAATGGTCATTTATCATGTTCCTCAAGAGAACCAATAAAATGCAATGAATACACATCCTCTGATGTTGCACAGGTACAAAATGTATAGTTTGTTTACAAACTAATATTACTGAATGTAAAATGAAGCAACATTTTAAAAAAATATATTGGGAAAGGTCCAAAGTTTACATTTTCTAAAATATTAAGGTCATGTTTTATTTACAGACCAGCGTTCGAACAATTACTGGCATTTTAAGATAACTGCTTAACCTGATGAATACATGAATAAAACGAAGCTGTAAAAAAACCTCAACCAAATAAAAATCCCTCAATAATCAAAGTTCCATATAACAGTTCCAAAAACACTATTTTAAATTTCTATTTAGAAAAGCAAGATGTGATCTACCACACAGTAACTTACCAGAAACTGGTCTAACACTTTGATATGCTATAGGTATCGCAAGTGACCAATGTTACCAACCATGTGCCCAAGAGTGTGGTTTTTTGCCCATTCCAACTTCAAATGAAGTTTTCACAACAGTTGTAGTATTTACAAATTTAAAATAAAGGCTCAGTATACCTTTGGCTTACATTGCCACTGTTATTGTGTCTTCTCTTGATGACTACATGTGGCAAAATGCAATCCAAAGACCATTTATTTTGTTGACTCTGTGAGTTAACTATTAAGTTATCAGCATGTACCCCAGCTGGTCTTAAAAAAAAATACACTAAGCAACCGACTAATAGTGAACACCCACTCAGGATCAATTATGATAGAACTCACTCACTAAAATCTACCTCTTAATGAGAGGTGGTGTGTCAGAAGGTGGAGGCTTTTAAACTTGAACAGGACCTATGAGCTGGTATGACCAGCCATGACACAAACCCCAGCTGAGCCGTGCAGGCAGGTATGTGACACCCGTGGCTGCAGCTTTGGGAGTCTGGCAGTGACACCTGGTCACTTGCTGGTGCAGCTACTCCTCTGCCTTCATCGTGCAGATTACTGATTTCTACTGGGTTTGAGTAAGGAGCATGTCTCCTCCATGCTGCACCCTTTTTCCTTTGTGGCCTGGTCCCATCTCTGGGGCCCTGAATAAAAGTGAACATAAAAACAAATGAGGCAGACTTTTTTACCCACAGAAGGGATTGGTGAATGCCATGACACTTCTGCTTTGCCAACCAGAATCACTGCGAATAATGCAGTTTTTTCAAGAATGCAAGTATTTCATTAAAACTTGCCACCTTTATAAAAGTAAGAGGATATCTGAGGGAATGGAATAAGAAGCAATTTCATTTTGATCACCATCCTCCTTTACACTCTGTTGTACCAACCTATATTAGGTGAAAAAAGGAGGAATTAAAAAGCTTAGGATGTCTGCTTCTACCTCAAAAAACTGTAGGTAGAACACCTCAGAATGATGAAAACCAAATCCTTTCTTTCCACGTTTGTGATTTTTGAGATATCAGCGTTTTCAAACATGACTCACTGATTCTCACTGATTGCAATGTTTACATCGTATTCAGTATTCCACACTGGATGAAGCAAAGTATCGGCCAGTGATGATCCCTGTTTTGTAGAGAACTTGATCACATTCTCGAATTAAAGCAGTTATTAGTGCATTATACTGCTAATGACAACAAAATTGTTTCACATTCTAAGAATACCCATCTCTGAAATGTTTTAAAATACCTAACCAAGCAATGCTATGTATTCCTATGTAACATTCAAATCCTCTAAAAATATGTTTTCTTGAAAAGATTCTCATTCTAAATGTATACCAACAATAGATTTTGTTCCATTTAACTTCTTATATTATTTCCGATAAAGTTCCTGCTTTAGTTTTTAACTACAGGCTATAGTTTCTAATTGCTGCTCTGCTTCAGCAGCCATGGCTGCTGCCTGCAACTGTTCTGTTTCACTCTGGATGGAATTGGCTGCTGTAACTTGCTTTCTTTCACTGTGCATATTGTTCTCATGCCTTTTTAGGTCAGATGCCTTAGCAAATGCTTTAGTGCAGGAACTGCAGACAAAAGGTTTCTCTCCTCGGTGCCTTCTTTCATGGTCTTTGAGGTGGGACTTGTGCTTGAAAGCTTTATCACACATGTGGCATGCAAATGGCCTCTCATTACTGTGAACTCTTTCATGCTTTTTTAGATCTGGTGCACGAATAAAAGACTTCCCACACACCTCGCAACTGTAAGGCTTGTAACCCGTGTGTATTTTCAAATGTTCTTTCAAATGAGCTTGCGTGGTAAAGCCCTTTGTACACATTTCACAAACAAATGGTCTGTCTGCAGTGTGTAGTTTTTCATGTTTTCTCAAGCGGGCTTCATCAGAAAAGGTCTTGCCACAAGCCTGACATACAATGTGTTCCCTGTGACCATAAAGCAAGTACTCAAACTTCATATCCCCAGCTGCTGTGGTCCAGCCTGGTGTCTGTTCATCTTTCACTTCACTCATGCCATCGTTAAACGTGAGTGCTTGAGGAGTCTGAGATCCCAAGTCTTTAGATTCTGTTGTTTCCATAGGCTCTACTTCTTGGCCATAGCAGTTTACTTTTCGAACTTCTTCACTTCCCAACTCTTTCAGAATTGCCTCTTGCACTCTCAGGGTAGTGGTTGGTGACTTACCATCTTCCTGACTTGGGGGAGTGCCTTCCACTGTCACATCTGATGGACTGTCATCGTGATCTCCAATCTCTTCCACCTCATCATCTTGGGTGTCATTGGGTTCCCCCATAGAACGGTTCATTTTTAGACAGTACTTGCTCTTGGACTGTGTGTTTTCTTCAGGACTAGATACATCACGTTTTTGAGAGCAGAGTTTATCAAGAAACCGAATACCGAGGATCTGGCCTGAAGACATCATCAAGTTTACATCCTCTTTTTTAACAGAAATCTTTGCAGTATACATGTAATTGAGAACTTCCTCAAAAATATCAGAACGAAGAAAGTCTATTTCTATTACCGAGGAACTATCAACTTCAAGTTTTTTGAAAAGCTTTTTGAAGTAGGTACTGCAGGCAGCAAGCACGCACCTATGCGCTCTGAACTTAACATCTTCGACCACAATAGCGATGTCACAAAATTCTCCTTCCAAACGTTGTTCATTCAATGTTTTCAGGAACACAGTTTTGTGATCGTCGTCATTATACTTTATGGTTTCAGACATACTGATGAAAAACTCCTGTAAATTAACAGGAAAGTTTTGTAATTATAAAGCAGTCTAAATCACAAAATCCCAACAGATGAAGTCATTTACATAATTAAAACAAACAAACAACCAACATTTTTGCATTAAATGACCACAAAAAAGCCTTTTAGACTCCAAAAGCATTACTCTCAAACTGATTTAAAAATTGTGAATGCATAAGGGTTTTCCCCTAGGTTATACACTTCACAGTTATTCAAATCTTTATTGATTAAATTATACAAAATTAAAAAGTTTCTCTGTGAAACGGCAATTCTCAGTAAATGTATGATCCAACTCATAAGTCATTACTATAGCTAAAGGAAATGTTAACAGTAAAAAATGGCTAGGAAATATTCTAAACATGTCAGCACAACAAACTAAATTTGACCTATCAAATATAAGCCTTACCATGAACAATGCAGGAAGTTTTCTGAGCAAATTATTATTAAATTAATCCTCAGAATGGGCCACCTTCAGCCTGAAAGACAGGAAGATGATAATATTTCAAGAAATGAGAAGATCTTTTCCAAAAATTCTTTTAAATTTGGATGTTAAAACACAGCATTTTCAATTATTTGTAGTTAGATAAAATATACTCTTAAAATACCCAGTTATTTTTCAGTGATACTACAGACAAGTGATTAAGCATGTGTTTACTTTTCTCTGGCTACTGCACTTCCCCGGTTCCACTTTTTAACTTTGCACTAAATCTAAAGGTCTGAAAAGCCTCCCCAGGAATCATCACCGTAACGCAGTAACCAGCCCATCAAGAAGGTGATCAGTCTTCTGCTGAACCAGAGAGCTGAGCAAGTCTAGCAGAGGGTCTGGCAAGCAGACCAAGCATCTCAAAGGATAGCAGACCAGGGACAGGGATGGATGCGCACCCAGGACCAGGGAAAGAGACAAGAAGTGTACCAGACTTCCAAACTATGGAGATACCAGAAAACAGAAGGATAATGCAAGACACATAATTCAAATTATTCAATCCCAACAGACATCTAATTGTGCAGAAGAGGGAAACATAGCAGAGAGGAGGGAAATTTAATACTTGGTTTGGAACAAATCCTGTGCCACCTGGCACAGATCTGTTGGGAATTTCTTCCCTAAATTCCAATTTATCCGTAAGCATATATGAAACAGAAGCAGATGACAGGTATGATGACAGGTTTGCAACTACCAACCTTGGTGCTGTGTGTTTCACACAGTACGGGAACACCTGGCTCCCTACAAATACCTCCGCAGGTCTGGCATCTCCACTAAAGTGTCCCTGGCTACACAGAAAAATTTAAAAAAAAAGGGGGGGGTGTTAAAAAAGGACAGCCAAAATTCTTTTCTCAGTCCTAAATAATACAATTTTAAGATAGCCAGATAGTAAGTCTGTAAATATTTGAAATATACAAGAGGAAACAAAACCAGAAAGCAGTATCATATAAATTTCTGGGCTGTCTGGGTCTCCTGGCCCAGGAAAATGTATCAGTCCAGTACTGAAGATGGTAGGACAAATAACTATTTCAACAGCATCTTTTAGTTCTTTGCAAGATGGGAAAAAAGCTTTCTTTTTAAGCAAGCAGCAAGATGTCACTGCTAATAATCTAGCAGCAATTGCACCGTACTGTTAAACAGTATGCGATTCTGCTGCAATTCTGTCGACATTAAGAGAGAACTAATTATAGAAGTGATTGGCTGAAAACGGGGCTGCAGAGTACACAGAGGTGTGTGACTGGCAAAGAACAAAGTTAGTCCTTTGCGCATGGAGCAGAGCGAGCACTTGCCCAGAGCATTTCCAGCTCTGATTTAAGAAAGCTCTGGTTACTTATTCCACTGGGCAATTCTGATTTATTCCTCCACACACTTTTTACACGGCCGCCACCCCCGCAGGGCCGCGGGGAGGTGTGTGCGGGGTGTGACTGCTCGGGACGCGTTCGGTGCCTCCCCACGCCGGCTCTCGCGGCTGCCGTGCCCGTGACCGCGGAGGCGCAC
>WEIT01014905.1:65750-146107 GCA_013389985.1 Dryoscopus gambensis | reverse complement strand
GCCAACCGCGCCTTCCTTCCCGGGCCGCCCCCTCTATGACCCTGGAGGACTCACTCTCTATTACTCTGGAGGACTCGCTCTCTATGGTCTCGGAGGACACACTCTCTGTAACCCTGGAGGACTCATCTCTATGGTCTCGGAGGACTCACTCTCTATTACTTTGGAGGACTCGCTCTCTATGACCTCGAATATGTATTAGGCTGATGTATGTAAAGGTTGTTTCCGAAATAGCAGGTGTGCTCTTGGCTGAGAGCCAAGGGTACCCAGCGCTGTAACTTTTGCTTTATTGTTTTTGTCCCTTATTGTCTTTTTATTAAAACTTTTAAATTCTCACAGGAGAGTGAACCTTGTTTTTCACAATGCATAAACCACATATTTAGACTGCTTAGACTTGTGCATTTTGACACTTCAATACCACTTTAGACTTCCCCATTTTGACTTAAGATGTCTACTTATATAAAAGCTCTGTTTAGATTACATCTAATATCTGCTTAGACTTTTTATGCAAGAGCTAATTGATCTATTATCTCGTTTAAAAAATTGCTTCATATATATCATCTTTTGTTACATTTTGAAGTCCTTTATTGGTTAATCTATATATACAAGAGTTATTTTTGCATTTTAAAAATCTTGTATTTCCCAGTTTGGTTTGCATGGACAAGCTTGGGTAGTGGGCGGAGGGGCGGCTACAACAGTGGCTTCTGCAAGGAGCTTCTAGGGTCTGGCAGAGCCAGTCCCTGGTGGCTCCAAAGAGAGGATGTGCTGCTGATCAAGGCTGGGGCAGTAAGAAATGTTGGTAACACCTCTGTGATAACATATTTAAGAAGCAACAAAAAAATTTAGTGCGCAGTTGTAATTGGGGCCAGAGAAGAGCAGGGTGGGAATATGTGAGAGGAACAAGTCTGCAGCCACCAAGGTCAGTGGAGAAGGAGGGAGAGGAGGCACTCCAGGCACTGGAGCTGAGATTCCTCAGTATCGATCTGCTGGAAAGTAGGAGGGCTCTGCAGAGGGACCCGGACAGGCTGGGTTAATGGGCTGAAGTTCAACAAGACCAAGTGTCAGGTCCTGCACTTCGGCCACAACAACTCCATGCAGCACTAAAAGCTGGGGGCAGAGTGCCTGTACAGCAGCCAGGCAGGAGGGAACCTGGTGGTACAGGCTGGCACCAGGCTGAACATAAGCCAGCCGTGTGCCCACGTGGCCAAGGCCAATGGCATCCTCGCCTGTATCAGCAACGCTGTGGCCGGCAGGACTAAGGAAGTGATTCCTCCCCTGTACTCAGTCTTGGCCACACCTTGAATACTGTGTCTGGTTCTGGATGTGCTTCCTTAGTTTGGCCTGGAAAGAGAAAGGAAACCCATTTTGACCCTAACCTGAGTGTGCCTTCTCTTTTCTGTCACATGGAGGGAATGTTGCTGACTGACGAGAAGAGTAAGTGGCGGAGGAGTAGAAATAATTCATTTTTATTCCTTCTAATTTCGGATGAATTCCAGGAGGGGGGAATAAGCATACTCACCGGTGTTTCCGTTTCGCCCTTAATTACCACGCGGCAAAGGGCTTCGTTCTAGTCAGTGCGCATGCGCGCCTTTCCCGGCTGCAGTGCTGCTTTTTGGCCAGCAGGGGCCGCCAGCGGGGCACGAAGGCGGAGCCCAGCGCCCCGCGGGCACCGCCGGGAGGCGGCAGCGAGCGCAGCGCCGGCCCTCGGCACGCGGAGCTGTCCCTGCTGCCTTCAAATCCATCATCTTTCCTCCCTTGGTCAAGCCTTTCGGCTGCCGGCTGAGATTAACTCACCCCAATGGATCACTTAATAGTCAAGAGGTTTCATACTTTATAGGTCTGAGGCAAGGCATTTATTGTGGGTTTTTTTTGTTGTTGTTGTTTTGTTTTGTTTCTTTTTTTATCTACTGCTCTAAAAATGGGTAAATATCAGTAAAAATAACACTTTCCTTAGTGCACTGTTTGAGGGTACTAATGGTAAATTTATTCCAAGCAGTTTTCTTTATGTAATATTTACTGTGGAGTATAAACTACTATTAGCTACCCTTTCTTTTTTTTTTTCCCCCTCAGCAAACTGACAGAAAATTGATAGATAAATATGGATCAAAGGATGTGAATAACAGTTTCATATTCTTTCCAGGCATGCTAGTCAATATAGCTATTCTTATTAATCTAAAAAACCTGATTGTTGTTGTTTTAATGGACTTAAAAGTAAAGAGTCTTAATATCTATAAATTCATGTTTGATACTGCTTTTGACACTGCTTGCAAAAATGGGAAGTTTTGCCTGTAGGCAGCAGGTCTGTCCCTGGCTCTTGTCGGGAAAGCACACATTCTTTAAGGAAGTCTATGATTGGGCTGTTTATGCCTCTCAAACTTTAAGTATTCTCTTTAAAACATGTTGTATTGGAAGTCTCCCAGTGATTCAGCTGTTTCTTGTTTTGTTGTATTTTCTGTTCTTGCTGGACAATGAATCCGAGAAGATCAGGCTGATTTGTTTGAATATTCGAACTTCCCGTGGTGGATGTACAGCTGCATCATGGCTAAACGGAGTGTGGACAAATTTAGTACCGTGAACCATTCCTTTTATCAGAAAGTGCACAATTGTTTGGAACATGAGCCAGTCTCTTTCTCATATGACAGCAGCTAATGGATTTTCTGCATCTTGCAGACAGGAGAAAACAGATTTCTGAAAGCTATCCCTACTGTGTACATAAGGGTGTCACAGATGCTCAGTGTGTTTTGGTATCTGCTCCAGAAAGGCAAATGCATGCCAATGTAGAGATAATCCTGGGAAATGTAGTGCCCTGCTGCTGGTTTTGCCTGTGCAGCGTACGTGATCTGCCGTTATCGATGTCAGTCCTTCTTGCTTCATCTGAGTCATGTTTGCACTCTCAGTCACTTAAAGTGAATAATGCCCTTCAAATGCAGCTGTAACATAATAGAAAGCACTCTTGTGCATCTAATAGAGGAGTGGTGCTGCTCTGCTCCCCACCCCTGCCAGGAGAGGTTGTTTCATGTCTAATAATTGGCTCATCTTTCATGTAGTCAGTCTTTAAGTGTAAACTCAGCTTCTCTACGGGAAGATGGAAAGATGCATTTACCAGAGGCCTGGGAGCCCAGGCAAACCACTTAGATTAATGGGAAATAGAATCACCCATCAACGTGAAAATTAAATCTTTCTGAGAGTTTACACTGCTGTGTATTTTGTTTTGGTTTGTTTGGTTGATGATAGATACGCAATCTGACAAGTGCAGGCTGTTATTTCCAAAGAAAATTTCTTCTCTGGTTGCAACTGCAGAAGGTATTAGTGGTGCTTCTACAATATGTCATTCCCATTAAGGGATTTGGCTGGAAGCAAATGTACTGAACATATTTTACAGTGAATAAATAGTTGCTTACCTTAACATTTCTTTCAGTTTTCTGGCTATTAATAAACAAATAAATATTATATCTATTTAGATATTATAGAAACAGTTTGGAAAAACAAATTTTAGTGTCTGCACGATGAGTCTGGTTCTTACTATTTAGTATTCATGTTGATGGTTTATTTCAGTCATTGATGAGCTCTTTTTTGCCTGGGTGCAGCACAAGAAACATGTAAATAGAGCAATACTGATTACATTTATGTTTGAATACTGAGCGGCAAAGGTAACTTTTCTGGAACATTGACCAAAAAAATGCAATAATCCTATTCACAGCAGTAGTCATGAACAGCAAAGAAAAGCACATGGGCAGAGTCTGATGAAGTTTATTCATACTGGAAATAGGTGCCTGCCAAAGCTGCTTTTGTTCTGGTGCTGACTTGTGGATCCTGCAAAGGTATCACCCTTCCTGTTGCGCCAACTGCCTGTCCTTACTTTGAGAGGACGACCTAGGTGATGGTGGCACAGCTCACACTCATCCCGGTCTCATGTCACCCACACACAGAGAAGGTTAATGTGGCTCTTTCAATAAAGTGACAATTAGCAGTGGGCAATCGACATGGTTATCTCTCAGGGAACTGGCCTCTGGCATCAGGGCCATGCAGATCACTGTGCCTGAAGTCATCGCTACTGTCACCAGCACTGTCACTATGGCAGTTTTGTACTGGCCCCCAGAACTGGCAGCTGCTGTGCCACAGTTTGATCTACCTATTGTGTGTTGTCACACTTGACTTCCGTGCTTTCTATACTTGGGTATGTCCCAGCTGCAGACAACGGGCCCCAGGTTCTCTGGCTGCACCACTGAGAGGGGCCTGATGTGCACGCAGAGCCCATGTTGAAGTTACTCCTGACTGATTTAAAGAAAAATGAACAAAACTCCCCTCCCTCTTTTTGAAAACAAACACTCCACAAAATTGAATTTTATTTTCTTTTTCCACATGGATGAAATAAAGAATTCATCGTTAATAAAATACAGATTGATCAAAAGGATTGAGGATCAGATCAAAGCTTTTTGACTTCCTGGGTCCTTGCCGGCGTCAGGGGCATACCCATCTGATCGCCAAGGCTATTGCTGTTCCTGTAGGGCCTGGCTGTCTTGATGCCCTGTGTGCAGCACAGCACAGAAGGAATAGTGAACTCGTTGCCTGAGAGAACCCATTTTTAAGGAAACGCCAGTAGCTTTCCTTTTCTGAGTGTCTAGGGCCATGGACAGAGCTCTGCACGTGCTGCTGCTGTCTGTCCAGCCTGCTACTGGCGAAGGCCAAGTGTCCTTGTCAGAGAACCTCTGGGACTCTCTCAGTGAAAGTGGAGTTCAAAGGGATGAACACAGATGGGAGGATTGCCTGGCTCCAAACTGAGGGACAACTTCAGCTGAATTCCTCTGTGGAATGGGAAGGGGAAGTTCATGGGTGTCTCATGGAGCAGCATGAGCAACTTTCATCAAGCATTTATTTGAGCACTATAAAAATGTTATGAACTTACTGGCAAGTGCTGTGGGTCCTCAAAACATGACTGGCTCCCAGGCCACAGTTCAGTAATGACAAGTTTATCTGTGCCCTTTTGTAATTGTTTATCATTATCTGGGCAACTGAGCAAGTAACATCCAAAGTGGCATCTCAGAGCAGCATGTTTCTTTTTAGCTGAAACCAGAAAGGTCTAATAGAACCTTTTCTTTCCTCTCTCCAGAATATTTTATTTTCTTCCCCTAAATGTTCTGTTGTTCAGACAACTGCACAGATTCTTATTTTACTAGACTTTTTTTTATGGAGATGCACAGGATGCTTTCCCTGATTTGTCTGTCTTTCCTTTCATGGAGAGTGTTCAAAGTAGCATGTCTTTCTCTTGAAGTTGTTTGTTTGTTTGTTTTAAAAAGAATAATAACTGTGAAAGTGAGTTTCAGAATGGACTGACATGAAACTCAATGTCTTTTTATTCTGGCTCATTTCCATAGTTAACTGTACTGCCAATCTAAATTGCTGAAATACAGAGCTATAGAAATACAGACCAGTGAGCTTCAGTTCCCAGGAAAACCGTTACTCGAATGTTTATCAACATGGTGTCTTGAGAGGGCTTTTAAGTGTGAAAGTTTTAGAACAGAAGCAGAAGACTGAAAAAAGCAGTGAAAGGACTTTAAAAAATTAACTTAAGAAGTTACTTTTAAAGTCAGACTTAAAAAAAAAATAAAATTCACTAAAATATGAGTATTCTTGATCCAGCTCACACTAAACTCTGTTGCAGACTTCAGAGATGCTAGAGGCAACCTCTTCAGGCCTTTACTTATACTGCTGAGAAGAACTTCCAGTAAAATACAAACATAACTACAATAAGAACATGTACTTGAATTTAATGTTACAGATTAAAGAGGTTTTCTAAGCTAATAATTATTTGGCTATTCTTTTACTAAGACCAGCTTGAAATTGTCACATGAGTGAAGATATTGTGCTCCAGGTTGTTTGATTAGCCTAATAAAAGATGAGTGTCTAAAAGGTCTTCATACTCTTTAGCACAAGCTTTAGGGGAAGTTTTAGGATGGCACAATGAGTGAAGGAAGGAAAAGAGGAAAAAAGGACCTGCCAAAGTCAGTTGAAAATTTTTGAAAAATCCTGTTTCAAGATGTGCAAGGCCTCATCAATTTTACTGATAATAAACCTAGGCCATCTACAATGCCTCTTGTTTTACTTCCTTCAAGCTTACCTCAGTAGGTGAGTATCATTTGCCAAGAAAAGCTTGCCTAAGTTTACTGATAAATATTCTTTCCGTAAACAGGAAAAGCCTAAGAACCTGATTCATGTATTCATGGAATATTTTGAGTTGGAATGGACCCACAAGGATCATCAAAGTCCAACTCTTAAGTGAATGGCCCACACATGGACTGAACCCATGACCATGGCATTATCAGCACCTTGCTCTAACCATCTGAGCTATCAAGAACAAAACGTGGACATCACTTATATAATTCTCATGATGTGCCTTATAAAGTACAACTTGATTTAAATCACACAGTTGTCATATTTCTCCAGGGAGACAGGAGTATTTGCATGGTGTTTTGTATGACCCTTAGCAAAGCGGTCGGTCTGTGAACGCAGCGCCGAGGTAATGGGAGGGATGCGGTCTGACAGAGTACGGCCATGCTGGATGTCTCACGGGTCTCGTTTGGTTGCTTGTTGCTTTCTGTACACACTGTGTGGGCTGATCTGCACGGGGAACACAGAAGAGTTGGTTTGCCTGGTTGCTGAGCCGGGGGTGACTGTACCTCCCTGCGCTCCAGCAGCCCCTGAGGAACACGTGGAATGTGCAGGAAGGCAGACACAGCCCAAGGGTCTTGCAGCAGCAGTTGTGTTGTCACTACTGGAGAAGCAGCGCCAGATGAGCCACAGGGTGAGACCTGAGAGTCTGGAAGGTGCTTTCCATGGCCCAGAGGCTCTGTGGGGTGGCAGGAGTGTCTGCAAAGGTGCGATGAACTGAAGTGGGTCCTCTTGGTACAGATGTTGTGTTGCTGGCAGCATAGAACAAATGGATTCTGTAGTTGGTGGCTGCCTATGGGACTGGACAATGTGATGCAGTTTTTTAGCAGTGAATGGGAATGATTCTCTAATTACCACAGGAATTGTTTGTTTGTTTGTTTTTGTTTTTTGTTTTTTTTGTTCACATGCCTTCTGCAAGCTGGGACAGATCCAGTCTGTGTCTGCACGTAGACGTGTCCCTTTGGGCAGGGATCCTCTCAGTGCCATGGAGCTGTGCATTGCTTATTCTAGTGCTTCCCTGGAGGAATGTGTTCGCAGTTTCCTGTGCCCTCTGCTGTGAATACAATGCACAGTTAGCCTTTCTAATAAAGGTAATCAAAGCATTGATTAAAAACCTTCAGTTAGTCCATTTCACTTATTCATAAAATGCTGAAGACTCTTGTCATAAGGATGGAAAAGAATTAAATTTTTGAAAGAGTTCTTGTCTGTCTTTAAATCTTTATCCTGATATTGACTGGAATAATTCTATTTGCATATTGGAGTAATTAATTTCTTTATAAATGGATTGTTAATGAAATTATCAGTATGTTAGTGATACCCTCTTCAGGGCACCAGACGAAAAATGGTTCACTTAGTGATGAGCATTCTAACCAGCTATCATGACCTTGTATTTTCCAACCTTTCTTTTACAGGCTTATATCTTAAAAAAATACTGCTTTTATCTGTGGGTTTGTTTTTCTCTTTTTTTCCCCCCTTCCCTTGGTCAAAACCAGAACAAAAACTAAGATTAGTGGTGGAGTTAGTTAAAAAGAATTAGTAAAATAATGTTGAGATAAATGGAGATAAAAGATGCAATGGAAAAATTATTGAGTGAGAAGAAGTAAACTTTTGATTCTGTCGAGATGGGAATGGCAGCACACTGTCACAGATTATGAGGATTGAGGACTAGAGAGTCTAGCATGTGCCTTGTGATTAATAACAGCTGGCCATGTCTACCTCTTGATTCCATGTTAGGGCTGAAATTGCAACTGAATATTGTGGAAGTATTGTTTAGGAAGCTTACAGAAGAAAGAATTTTCATTAAAGCTTTTGTGTCTTTAATATTTTCAATTCTTCTAAATTTACCTCAATAAGATGTAAATTCTACTGCAATTTGATTCCCTCTGTTACTGCATAGCAAAAATATTTTATTTTAAACCAATGCTTGTTAAGAATAGCATCTTTTGTGTTCCTTAGAAACAGCAAACCACCCCAATCGTGGCAGGTGCATTACACCTCAGTGAGTCATGCCCTGGGAGACCTTGGGCGGGCTCAAAGTCCTGTGGGAGAGGACAGAGGAAAGGGACAGCAGGAGGAGGGATCCTCAATCTCCAGAGCAGCTGGAGGTGGTCACCACTTACTACATTCCAAACAAAGAGTGGTGAAAACTACTCTAGTAGTTGCTACAGACTGACAGTGCCAACTTGCAGCTGCATAGTGAAGAGAAGAGAGAAACATTAGTTTGAGCACAAATGAGTGGCGCTAGGCAGACCAGAATTCAATTAGATGGAAAAACTGAAGCCAGCTGTTACCCAAGCTACCATCTGCCCTGCAAGAGACGGAGGGGTTTGCTTCATGTATTTTTCACCCTTCTAGTCACTTGCTTGCTAAAAACATAAAGCTTTTCAACTGAAAACCTGAGGTTCCAGTGCCTGCCAGATGTTTGTAATATTCATCTGCTCTATTTCTCAGATGTTTTATTATCTTTATTGTGCAAACAAAAACTATTTGTGTACCAGCAGTCAGTGATTTGTATCTCCAAGCTGTTTTCTTCTTCCAGGCAGATCCAGCCCTGTAGACAGGATTCAACTCAAATAAAAGTAAGTTCTCATGCTAATGGCAAATTGGGGTGACCCTCCATTCCTCTGAGTCTTCCCATCTGAGTCAGCTGTTCCAGTTCTCCTCTATGGCTCAGAGCAGCTGGCATAGATGCACAGGAACAGAGCAGTGCTTCAAAATCACGGTCTGTTGTTATTGCGGTCGTTATTAATGCCTGGCTAAGTGAGAAAATGTACACATATTAATCCTTGTTTTGCTTTTATTTGAGATGGTAAAAATATTAAAAGAAAGCATAAACATGAGTCTGAGCATACGATTGCATGCTGTCCTTGCTACCGAAGACCAGGCACTGAAGGAACATAGCACAACCTATGCCAGTTATAATTCTGCTCTGATAGGCCAGGAACCACCCGCTGTCTGGTGCAGAACACAGCTCTGTGCTGCATGGTGGATATTGTATCTTTCATACCTGTGTCATTTACCTACATTTTAAAACTCCTGGGACAGGTCACGATGTAAATATTTCTATGCATTCAGACTGAATGTTGAACCCTTGCAATAAGGACGGGAAGTTCCTTCTATGGAACATGTATAGAAATAACTGGAATGAGGTTCCCTGTTTGGATTATGGTCCTGTCTCTACAAAAGGAACCAACGATTCCTTTGTATTTAAGGAGATAGTTCTGACTACAGCGTAAAGCAGCAGTTGAAACAAGGAGGTGGTGTGAATTGATTTCACCAGAATTGGCAAGAAGAGTCACCTCCTTGTAAGATCCTGAGAAAAATAGTTAGTTTTATTGCAAAAAATACTGCATCCTGATGGATCAAGTTGACATAATATTGGTCTGAGCACAGCATTTGCTCCTGTCTTTTTATATGTATATCAAGGCTTTAGAGAGGGATAAAAATATTAGTTGTGAAACAACCAGGGTTTCTAAAATTATATCTGTGCAACTGCTACGCAATGAAAAGGGACAAACAGAAATTATTTATCTCATAAGGGTTCAGACAAGTCCTACTCTGTCCTGAACTAGGCTCTATGATTTCCTTTTGCTCTGCAGGAGCTCAGGTGTTTGAAGGGGAAGGAGTCTGCTTCTACTGTAGCCGTGACTGAGGTGGGAC
Organism: Dryoscopus gambensis; assembly: GCA_013389985.1. Taxonomy (NCBI): domain Eukaryota; kingdom Metazoa; phylum Chordata; class Aves; order Passeriformes; family Malaconotidae; genus Dryoscopus; species Dryoscopus gambensis. Next base: position 136,282 of record WEIT01014905.1, on the reverse strand, counting down.
AGGATGTGGTGGAGCAGCATGATGGCTTCCAGAGAAGACATAGTCAAGCTTTCCCCAATATGCAGTAAATCCACCAGCATGCTCACATCTGAGTGGTAATGGGTGCCCTAGGAGATGTCTTTGGATGGAGATGTTACATGTAGAGGCTGCTATACCAGCAACCAACTTTATCGGTCTAGGTGATTTAATTTTACACTGAGTTATTTAACCAAACCTGTCTCAGGAAGTCCCTGTGCTACGAATTGCTGAAGGCTGTGAAAGTACTGAGGAAAGGCATATCTTCCCATGCTTTTTAAATTCCTGATAAGACATAACTTAAGCCCCTGCCAGAGATATATGGGATGAAGCTTTGAGACAAAATGTTACAGATGCTTTTATGTTGGTGGTGATAGGGATGGGTTTCTGTGTAGTAGTAAAATAGATTTGAAGCTGTTAATTAAACAACAGAGAAAAGTAGACCCTAAGCCTAGGATCATCATGCACAACTATCAAATCCTTTCATTCCTGTAGTATGGAGAGAAAGAAGTACAGTTGTACTGGAAATGCAAGCTGAAGATAAGGCAAGGTCTTAGGGAGAGCAAGTGTGCTCCCACTGCGACCAGCTGGTCAAACAAAAGTATTTTTTGACAATCTCAGCTCCCTGATAGGATTACTTAATCACCAAGAAAATGTCCAGACTATCACTCCCAAGAGGACTATTATTAAATTAAATTAAATCAAAGAAATTAAATTAAAGGACTTGTGCTTCAGCATTGCAATTCTGTTTTGCACCTTAGATTTCTTGTTCTCTGGTTAGGTTTTCTAGTAGCTGATATCTTGAAGGAAAGATTTTAAAAGAATTTAGCTTGTTTCTAAAAAAAGATAAAGTCCTTTTACCTTTATAGTAGGTCTAGTTTTCACTTAAGCTAACAAAGATGGTAAGACACCATCTGCAGTAGCCTTTACTAGCTGAGAGCCAAATGAATCTAGACTTTTCCTGACAGGGTTTGTAAATTTCTAATGAGAGTGATTTAATTCCAGCAAGGAATCAAAGGAGAGATCCATAGTTTGAGCACCTTGACCCTTTCCCTCATGGCATAGCTCCCACCACATCTGCTTTTCCTCTTGGTGGATGCTTGTTCTTTGGAGAAGAGAAATAGAAGGCTGTTCTGGGCACTGTTGCCAGCTCCACCTTTTTCACAAATTTAACTATAAAATAGGGCTGAGAGAGCTACAGGGCTACATTGTGTTCTCCAGAGCACCCTGCGTAGCCTAAAAATTTACAGCTCATACTTACCATGGCTAATCCGCTTTTGACTGCTAGATCCAATTGCAACCTAAAGGATCAGTTTTAATTAAACAGAACATTAGCAAGAGTAAATTCTCCCCTGAGATTTTAAAATTCTATTGTGTTTTTACACAATGCGTTCTAAGCCAATATAAGCAGCATTAATTTAGATTTTCTGCTTATTTTTAAATGCTGTCAGGGACTCAGTACAGATCAAAAGTAAAAGTGTATTTGTAAGCACTGGGTTACTTCTATAATAACCTTTGTATCAACTGCTTACTGTTAAACTGTGGAAATTGGATTTTGCTTCATGAAACTTTCATGCAGTTTTCATGAATTTCCTAGGGACTGATCAACAGATCTTTCAATGCTGATGAGACATAGTCAAAGCTTTTGAGTCCTAAATCCTGTTTACTCTCTGAAAATCCACAGCATTTTAAAAGAACCATTACGATGCATTGTGAAAAATCTATAACCTCCCTGAACAAACTCTGAGCTAGATACCAAGTGCTTACATTTTGGCAGGGTAATCGATCACTCTGAATTTAGAGGGGAATAGTCTTTTTGCATATTTTTCCTGAGAAGTCAAAGGGGACGGGTATTCGGCATCTTACAGGGAAAACAAGGTCAGTGTTTGCTGTTGCAGTGGTATAGCCAGGTTCTGCCAACATTGTCACTGTTGGCATCGGGTAACCCGTTGTAGGTAACTTAACTTGTGACTGTATAGGTGATCGTTTTCTCCTTCAGGTGCAAAGCTGAAAGGCAATCTGTTGTTTAAAAAGTAAAATTAACAATTGTTTGAAGTGACAGCTTGGTCAAAAAAGGGGTAATACAATAAGGATTCTATATTCTCTACAGTTGAATGCTCATAGCATAGCTTAGCTTATAAACTATGCTTATAGCATAGTTTAGCCTCTCACTGAGAAATTTAGTACTCATATGAGCTGTGGGAGGAGCAGGGGAATGTGCTATGCCATGTGATACATGCTATGTAAGATATGCTCCCTAGCTTGCTCTGTAGCGCTCCTGCATCCTGGTGTGCAAAACTGCAAACCCGTGTTGTCAGGACTGGTGTATTCCTTCCACAGGTGATGGGTAACCAGCATTCACAGGGCCAGATGTGCTTAGCAGGTTCTTCTCCTATCCTACGTACAAGTTCTCCACCACAAATCCTGTTCATCTAACAGGGGTCAGATGAAATCACGGAATCACAAAATAACTGAAGTTGGAAAAGACGTTTGGAAGTTTCTAGTCCAAGCTGCTTCTCAAAACAGGGCCATTACATCGTGTATCTCAAGTCTCGGTCCAGTTTGGTCTTTAAAATTTCCGAGGCTCATAAAAAAAAGCCTCTCTGCACCATGCCAGCTCCAATGTCCAAGGAAGGGGTTTTTGCACACCCTTCCTTATCTGAGCTTCTCCTGCGTGACCTGTGCTGCCGCCCGGGTTGTCTCAGAGCTCTCCAGCAGAGCACTACATTTACACTCAGCTTGCAAGGTCATGGGCACAGTGAGGGGAGATGGATCTGTGTTCCAAACAGGTTCACCAAATGTGTTCACCTGAGTTCTGGAAAGGGAAGGATGTTGTTTGCAACTCCGTCCCTCCTTGACCCATGCTGTATTTGTCTGTGTCAGGCTTGTAAGGATTGCCAGCCTTGGCAACAATTCCATACTGTGGTTTGAGTTTAATCTGATTTTCTCTTTTAAGCATTTAGTACACAGAAGAGAAATAGCCAATGACACAAGTAAAATTCACATGAATCTTCTGAAAAAAATAGATGAATGTTCCTTAATCCCGGGAATCAGAAGAGCCATGCAAATAAAACATTATAAAAAGGTTGAAATTCAATACCTAAAAGAAAATTACAAATTAGTAATGCTATGGACCGTATTTCAGGTTTGGATCCCAGAGGAACTGTATGAAATTTATTTCAACAGAAAATAAAATCAGGAAAACTGCAGTTTCTCCACAAGTTAAAAGTGTAAATGTGGAAGAGGGCAACATTGCTGTAATGTTTATGGTGGCATTGCTTTGTAATTAGTCTACAGGAAAGCTTTGCTTTTTGGAAATAAAGGGTATTTTCTTTAGGCAGAATTTTCTCAGGAGTAATTTAAAAAAAAAAAGGCAACAGAAAGCTGCTATGCTGACACTCTGGTTTGCTAATGAGTGTGATACTGTTTGTGTTGGCCCCTATGGTGGCTCACATGAAAATGCTGACTGATTTAGACTGAAGTGTGCAGAAGTAGGCTGATGGGTCTTTTAGGCAAAATCTAAATGCCACCTACAAAGAGCATGGATTTGGGAGAATTTGGTGCCAACAAAGGAAGCCAGATGGAGCTGCAGGTGCATCCTGCATCCAGTACCTGTGATGTGAGCTGCTGGAGTGGCATCTCTGTGCCAGCAGCTGCAGTGCATGAAGGTCTTGGACACCAGGCACTGGCACAGGAAAAGAAGCAGCTACTGGAGGAACTAGTGTGAGTGAGTGGCTCAGCTCTGGCAGCTGGCGTGGCAGGTCACGGCCTGTATGCCTGGAGCCAGCTGCCAGTGGGGGACGGGACACAGGAGAGGACTCGTATCTTCCTCAGACCTGGTGTGGGCGAGTTTGTGCGTATGTTTTGTCAATACTTCAAGGTACCTGCGAATGTGCATGTATTTGTAACTCTAGAGAATGGTGTGCGTGTGCCTTTGCTAGTGACTGACAATCTGGCTCAAAGAGGAGAAAGGGACTTGGCTGCCTGTAGTCGTGTTCTGTGGCAGTCCCATATATGGGTACCATGGAAGCAGCGCCTGGTCTATGTCAGTCTGTCCATGTCTGTGCCTATGTGTGTATGTCTCCGTGTCTGCCTGTGCGTGTCTGTCTGTGTCTGTGCGTGTCTGCGATGTGTCCTCAGCCTTGCTAGGGGTTGAATCTGCAAATGGGAAGGTGGCCTCTATGTCCCATGGCAATGAAATCCATGGACAGCCCTGCAACACTTCTGGAACCTGCGTGGGAGAAGAAAGTGGGCACTTCTGTGGCAGCTGAGGCAGGTGGTTCAGACGTGAAGAGATAGCACATGCTGTGTGAGATGAGGCACTATCAGTGGGTGTGCACACCTTTCTGCAGCAGAGCTCACTCGCCAAACTTAGTTCTAGAACTTCTGTGTTTTGCTGCCTCGAGCCACGATGACGTACACTTTGTGCGCCTTGGGTAATTTAACTCAACATTCAGGTTTCACCTTGGCCTCTGTCCAGGCTACAAAAACTGACTTGGTCATTACTTATTTCTGTTTCCTTGACTTCCTTTTGGAGAAGAGAACTTCAAATGCAGGTGTATACACCATCATGTTCTGATATATATATTTTTTTAAACAGTAGCACCACTCACATTCTTATAAGGCTCTTGGAAGCTTTGTGAAGTTTTTCTTTCTATTGCTTTTGAGAGCATCATTCTGCTAAGAGATATGATGGTTGCCTTGTTTTTCCTGTAAAATAGATTTGATTTATTCAAACTGTCCCAAACACGTGTCTCAAACACTGCTTAAGTTTAGCCTTAACATCCCAGCGTGGGCTGCTCAGCATCCTGCTGTAAATAGTGCAGCTGATGCTGTCGCGCAGCTTTGCATACGCGTTGTGCAGGAGGGCTCTGAACGCAACAGCCTGAACGATGGCCCTGATGGTAACTTTCTTGATAGCTTTGTTCTTGCAGGTGCAGAGAGCACCACTGGTGCTCTGGGAAGGCCAGATGTGTCCTGCTTGGTCTGGTACCTGATCCTTTTCCTGCTTGTCCCAGAGCAGACATACATACAGTGTGATATGCAGCCCCTTCCAAAGGGCAATCTCTGGCCAAAGAACTTTTTTTTCAGACAGGGGAGGTCCCTTTTCACACTCACTTATCACCTCTTTCACAGCTTTTTCTCATGTCCAAGCCCTGTCCCCTTCAGCCTCCCCTGATGCTATGGCATATGCCTCAAACATGTCCAACAAAGGGACTTGGAGTGTGTAAGGCCCCAAAACCAAAATATGGCTCAAAGAGCCTCTTAAAAGGGCTTAAAAGGGTTTTTAAATATGCTCTGAGTTAGATGCGCAGGAAAAATACTGACAAGGTATTCTTGAGAAGTCAAAACAACAAAAAACTTTACTGGCCACTTCAGGAAATCAGACAGCTTTGGCAAAGGGTTTAATGCAGCATTCAATTAACACAAAACACTTAGTGGAGCATGAATTTAGTCCATTCAACTTAGCAAACTTGACACTTCTCTGATTTTAAGTTACTCGTAACTCTGAGAGGAGGTAATTAGAAGAAGAGAGAGAGAAAGAGAGAAAAGATATCAAAAAGGACAAATGCAGCTGCCACTCCTGGGTTCCAGTGGTGTCTCAGATGATTCAAAATCCAAGCAAAGGTAGGGTCAAGACATGTGCTCACCTCATGTTCTGGCTTAATTACCCTTTGGGTTTCCTGGGCCCTTTTCCCCACAGTACTTGCTGGAGGATGCTGTCCTGGGAACTACCAGGCGAGCTGCTATTTTACATTGTAGAATATCCTGAGTTGGGAAGAGCTCACAAAGGATCATGGAGTCCTGCTCCTGACTCCTTAAAGAGCAACTTAGAAGTCAAACTATATCTAAAAGCATTCTCCATCCTCAGCCTTCTCCTCCTCTCTTGCTCTCTTCTTCCTACTCTTCCTTTTGACAGTTTTAAAGATTTGTTCTAAATACTTTAAACTCATCAGAATACTTTTAAAAATCATCATAAATATTTGGCAGGACAATAAAAAACTAGTTCTTTCTCTCAAGCAGATTTTTTTTCTCCATGAACAGATGGTTTTAGCAAAAAATGTAACAGAAAAACCAAAACTGTAAGATAATAAGTTGTCCTTACCACAGAAGAGATGCTGAAGAGCTTGGTGTTTTTTGCATGAACTTGGTGTAGTTTGTGGTGAAACTGTTGGCAAAATGCCTAAGACTTTATGGTTGATGTTAGACCGTTTAGTATCCCCTAAATAGGCTACAGGAAGGTTAAGTTGTGTGCTATTCACTCCAATGTTAATTACCTCTAATTCCTAAAATGCAGCCTAGTCACATTGTGAAAGGAGAGAGGAAGGAAAAAGGAGCACGGCTGTCTCTGCTCCAAGCAGCCGGTGAGCAGCAGGCACCGATGGGCAAGAAAGGAGTGAGGGACAGCAGGGGAGAGCAGCTGGTACCAGACAGTAACCCTGACTCTCCTGCTGTTCCTGTCACGGAGGCTTTACAGGAGTCTGTGCTTCAGAGTGGCGTCACGAGTACACTCGTGCTTTCAGAAATTCTTGGGATTGTAGCTACCCTGCCTGTGATCATGAATTAAAGGCAGTAGAGGAATTTGGGGAAAGAGATGAGGTTCTTGCAAGAGAGCATTTTAAAAAGAAAAAGCAAAGAGCTATGATGCTGCAAGTGTAGGACAAGGAAAAGTCTCCTTTCTCTTGGGGCTTTGTTGACCCCAATCAGACCGGCTTCAGCTTTATTGGAAATGACAGTGCAATGATGTCTCCTAGTACCAAAAGATAACAGGGGTCCAGATATTTTGCTATGTTTCAGAGTTTTGAAGGGAGAGGGTCAAAGCCTGACAGTCTAATTTCTGTGTAAAGAGGGATTATAATAAATAATGGAACAATCTAATTCAAGGATGAACAGAATATAAAGCAGTGGGGGCAGCAAAGCTTCCTTTAGAGAGAAAGTACGTCTTACAATTCTGTTACAGTTACATAAGGAAAAAGGGGCTTCATGTGATATTGCACTTCAAAATCCTGAAAGCCCAAACAGGAGGAACTTAACGAGAAACAAAAGAAGGTCCTTGGGAGGCTGATGGTAGACTGATTGGAAACAAAAGCCCAAGAAGGGGAAAAAAGCTGAACGGTTATTGACAAACATGTCACTTTACTTATTTTACAATCTGTAACTTGCATTTGGATCCTTGTGGGAATTCCAGTATTTATATGAAAGTAGTTCACAAATCCACATGAAATGAAGTCAGTGCTGGAACATTATTCAGTGTCTGTTAAGAAAAAGGCTCTGGTTTGAAGAAAATGTACATTTTCATGAAGTCAAACCTTTTTAAAACCCTGGTAACTCACAGAAGAAATCCTAATGTTTGATTGCCTTCTGTGTCTGATTCCTATCAGTTATAAAGTAGATTTAGTCAGAGGCTACCTGTGAGACTGTTAACATGTTTTCTTGAGCTCTGGAAAAGACCACGTGGAGTTGCCTTTCCAAAGTGTCATCTCTACTGTCAGTTTTTCCCATAGCTCAGGAAAGAGGCAGAGTCACTAAATCTTTGCTTCCTGAAGCCATTCTTTAAAGCATTTCCATTTAAAAAGCATTTTATAGGTTGCATAAGTACATGTGCAGAACCTTTCATGGCATCACAAATATTGCCACATCCCCAGATGTTGAATCTTACCTGTAGTCCTACAAGTTAGAGATGTCGAAAACTTCAGGTGGAGAGGGAGCTCCCTCTAACCTTTGCATCTGAGAAGGCTGGTGTGTTTTGTGTATTTTAGCAAGGTCTTCAAATGTTTTTGCGTCTTGAAAAGCAAATAAAACATATCTGTATTGTCTGTCTTGGTTTTGTCTTTGCCAACAGCTGAAGAAAGGAAGAAAATAAACACAAGCCCAGGAAGGACTCCCCTCCCCAATCACTCTTTGCCAGGTCGGGATCCTTCCCTTGGTGGTTTCCAGCAATAACTTGTTCTGCAAGTGGTGGTCAGGCTGCGGGGACCACCCAATCCCTGAAAAACAGAGCAGATCCTTCTCTTTACTCCAACCCTCAGATCCAACCTGATTTTGCTCACATTCTGAGGTGTCTATTTTATTCCTGGAGAAGCTGGGTTAAGTAAATTACAGGCCACCTCCTTTTGGCTTGTCAACCCTCATGGTGTCCACACTGCCAACATCACTTGTCTGAGCAAGCTGCTGTAGAGGGAGGAGACAAATCCCTTGATAGTTGTCATCTACAGAATGTTTCGGTGGAATATTAGGCCTGTATCTCTAGCCTTCATACACATTCAGAACCATTGTGTGTTGTGAATATCCTCCAGATAAGCCACAAAATCATCAGTGTTGTTCTGATAGTGATGTTCTAGACTGCTTAAGTTCAGCAGTTTGAGTCCAACAATAAATTCACAATGAAGTAAAAATACTGAAGACATTTAGAAATAATAAAGCATTATTACACTGGCTAAGTTTATGCTAGCAACTATTTTATCATAAGAAAAAGTGAGAAAAACCTATGGTGAATAAATGATTAATTATGGAACTACAGTGTATCATGCAAACTCTTTCATGTTTTTTTGCCTCTACATTCCCACAGAGCATAATAAAGGAACATGCCTGAGATCAGAGTATGACTATTCAGTGAAAACCCTAGTTAAACAGTCATATTCAACACATAGAAATCAAAATCACTCACTGTGAGGTATTAGCATAATTACTCACATGGCTGACATGGGAATCTACTTTAATTACTATCATAGTCCAAGCACTGTAAGTATTGCATAACATTAGCAATAGTTGTTTTCATGTGAGAAAAATTTATACACTTTCCTGCTTCTTCAGACCAGAAGAATAGTCAAGAAACACGTTTTAAACTCTCATTCTATTACTTTGCAAGTGTTGGAGGAGCAGACCATATTAGGTTTGATGAATTACTACCAGATAACAATTTTAAAAAGTAGTTCCCTGACTTTTACAGACTGTCTCAGCTACATTTGTTTAACATCTTTAGATCATTTTAAATCAAAGAGGCCAGTGTCACCCCTCTATTCCTCTGTTCTGAACAGAGTAGAGTTTAGATGACTTCTTAAACCTTATATATGCAATGACCTGAGAGAATTTTAAAATATATTTGCAAGTAAAAACATGCAGCATGAACATATCAGCTGGGTAGCTGTATGTGTGTTGACCTGCTTGGAAGAAGAATTTTTTCTGCTCGCAGAACCCCAAATTCCTAGTTTGAAGCAATTTTAGAGCTGTTGAGCTGATGGCCAAACGGAATGCTTAGTGTGCTTTCAAGCTCAGCCTTTCCACACAACTGAAACAAGTCACTTTGAATCCTAAACTAACATGCTTACCCATGAATTCTGAGTCTTCCTATAAGGCTGTTTGAGAAAGGTCTGGGCTGTTTGTGCTGCTTGTTGGGCAGCTCTGTCAGAGCCCTGCAAAGAAACACCACTTACTGGAAATGTCAAGGGAACAAGGAACAGAGTACATTTTGTAGCTACTTTGCACAAACTCTGAGAAAGCAAGCATGGGTGGCACATAGGGGACTGCAGAAAAGGAGGGACAAGAGCCCTGCTTGGATACTTCATCATCATTTCAGATTTATGGACTAATACAATGCACTTTCTGGTGAAGGGCTGAGCTTCTCTGTAGAATTATAGAATCAAAGAATCATAGAATCATAGAACATACTGAGTTGGAAGGGACCCATCAGGATCATCAAGCCCAACTCTTGGCCCTAAGCAGGACAAACCAAGAATTCCAAGGTGTGTCTGAGAGCATTGTCCAAACATATCTACCTTCCAAAGTACATGTTGAAGTAGCCCGTGAAGCATCATGTCAAAGTTGCTGCTCTAGAAAATCATATAGTGAGAGTGAAGTACTTTTCGGTGAGGGAAATAGGGCTGGTATTGCTGGTTTGAGTTCGACATGTTTGCAGTGTACCAGTAGAATGACAATATTTTTAGCACTAGAAGGGGTGCAATGGATACATCACCAAATAAAATACACAACAAAATGAATAATCTTCTTAGGGACTCAAAATTTTAGGGAACCAGACTTTAAATCTGGTATGTGTTTAATTACAAGTGATCTCATAACGCAACAATGAAACAAAGTGTAGAAGCTCATCTTTCTACTTGCATATTTTTTAGGTTTTGTTTTGTAGCTCCTTGTTGCTACCCATAACTTGTATTTTCTCATTAATTTAAAAATAAATTCAGAATAGTTTTATGACTAAATGGCTGTTATCAAAATAGTTTTATGACCAAATGGCTGTCATCAGGAACTTATAATGTCCCTGCTTTATGTGCTTGAATTTTCTTTAATGAAGCTATGAACTTAATAATCAGAAAGATTTTGATTACCACAAAACGAGCAGTAAATTTCCACAGCAATAGTAGTGGGATTCATTTATTTTTTTTAAAGAAAAGTCGAGCCTTTAGATTTTTTAAGCTATTATAAAACTCCATTGTCTGAAATGGAGCTAACAAGTTCAGCTTGCATGAAGGTTTGATAATGATTATTTTGCAAACTGTATTACACATTATGAAAGCAATTACCTCCTGTCTGTAAAGCCATAGACTATACTCCAGGAAATTTTAAGTGCTCATACAGACAGAACTACACTGCAAATTTTATTTCTCCAAAAGTTGCTGGTTATTGTATTAGGGAATCATTTCAACTGAAACATAAATGACAGTGATTCTGCGCTTCATTTGTATCAATAATCTATGGCTAGATTGTAGAATCAGGTTGTGGTGCTTCTCTGTAAAGTATTTCTCAGCAAAAAAGGTCCAGGGACAAGGGCATAAAAAAAATCTTCAAGTGTTGTTCCTAGATATGTGCAAGAAAGATAGTTTTAGAATAAGGGACAAAGCGGTACTAAACTGAAATTTTAATATTTTCTGCCTTTCCTGGTATTAGCAAGTTATACTGTTCATGTGAAGATGTAGTTTTCAGGTCCTGTTCCTCTAGGTAGCCAGGCTACCACACGGGTAGACTGTGTAAGTCAATTAAAAAGTGCCAGGAGACATTCCCAGGAACTCAGTCCTCCACACTGCCATAATGCCATGGGCCTTTTGCACAGCTGTCATCTGTGAGGTTCAGCATTGTTCCAAATAACTCCTGGGCATGGTTCAGGAGTTAGATGGATCAGGGGGCATCATCTGCAGCGGCTGTCCTGGAAAGAGGCAAATTTAGCATTGCAGAAGGGGTGGTTTTGAGCTGCAGCACCTGAGGACACTGCCAGTCGTGTTTAACTGGGCTCTTCAGAGCCAGCCAAAGCTCCCTGAGGCTTTGATGTGCCGACAGAGGGGACCTGCCTGGGCAAGGAGCGAGCTGTCGGGACTGGGTCAGGCGCTGATCCTTTGCTGCCAATGAGCAGATGGTCCCAGTTCAACACACATCCTTGGTTTTCCTGCTGGTACATTTCATAACTATTAATCTATCCTTAATCTTGGTCAAAATATCTTCCTCAGCACGTGCCTTCTGCTTTGGGATGGATTTCTAGGGATATCTGTGCACACAGCAGATCCTTATCTGTGCTAGTTATGGGTCAGTGAAGGAGACACCCTTTTAACCATGGACTGAGATTTCTGCCTTGACACAGGAGGTTTGCTAGTAGGAAACTCAGAGCTATGGTTATTTTCCTTTCTTTGGTTACTACTTTTTTCAATAAAACAAGCGGGGGAGAAAAGTTTTCATTTTCACAGTGACTTTTAAAGCATAAACTGTTATTGAAAATAGTGTTACTTTGAGATAAATAAAGATTTAATGGGGACTTTTTAATGAATGTTGTTGTACACTTGTGCAGCATTTTCCCCTGCTTTGTCTTGTCTATTAATGTTCCCTGATACAGTTGCACTGTAGACTATCAGAGTACTTCTAAACTACCTCAGCCAAACAAAGCTACTTTCATAGTTCCTCATACAGTGTTCATAGGGGTTTTGTGATCACAGGTTTCAATTTTTGCTGTTTATTTACACCAAAACAGATAAAGCAGTTAAACCTAAAGCTCGGAAATAGGAAATTCCAGCTTCCTGTCATCTTTGCTATCTCAGTATGTTTGTTTTCCTGAAGTTTGGCATGTCAATACCAAGAAAATACCTGTCTGTCTCTCTATCTGTTGCTCTCTCTTAGACATCTGTAAGACTGAGATTACTCTGGTACTTGTGAGTGAACAAATGCCACTGCTACGTATGGTACCAACAGGAAATCTAACTTTGACACAAAAACAGCCAGTCTCAGTGTAAAGGCTGTTTCTGCCTTTGGCTGACTGAATCAATCAATAATCCCTTAGCTTCTTAGATTTGTTCTTTCTTTGTCTTGTGCACTATCATAGAAAAAGGAAAATGTGTGAATTCATCAAATGGGTATTTCTTATAAGACTTATTTTAGAAACAATTAATTGACAGGACAGGAAATTTGGATGCAATGTCTTTCCATATCTCTTTATCCAGTATCTTTCCACTGGCAAATCCACTTATTTAATAAGTTCCCCAGTAACTTTGGGGAATAAAATTTCCTAGCAGTGCTAAATAACTGCATCAGAATAACAATGGAGAATGATAAAATCAAATACTACCTCCCTGCCCCCAGATATCGACCCTCTTCAAACATGTGCGAGAGCACACGTCAGGGTGGGCTGTGGCTGCCGAAGCCATGGCCTGTGATTGTGGGCCCCAACCCTACTGCCCCAAACACTGTCAGCTCCTGGAAGAATGATTTGTGCCCTCCCAGCCACTCCCAGGAGGTGCATGGGGGATGGATGTTCTTGTTCCTCGGAAATAACCAGGGTTAGAGCTGATGCTAAGTGGGATTGTTTTTCTGACAAAGGCACTTTTTCCTTGCTAGACTGTTGGCATTACACAGTTTTCAAGGGCCCACATTTATTTTCCATGTGAGTGTTTCCAAGTAAATTTGAGATTCTACAGACACAGGTGGATTTCTGCAGCTCCAAAGTGTATTCTTCACTATAGGCCAAAAGAGTGGATGCTATCTATAAAACTCAGGCTGCCAAAATGAAATCAGAAGTAACGTGAAGACATGCTGCTTGGAGCCTCTCAAAACCTATTTGCTATTTTGGGTGGCATTCAACTTTCAGCAGTAAGAATTTGATGGACCTTTATTTCACACCTTCAAAGAGTCTTACACAGCTCAAAAGCCCAACTGAAGAAAAATATAAACCAAGGAGAAAAATATAAACAAGTGTGGGTGCAAGTAAGAAAGAAACAGACACTGGGAGAGCAGGCATCTCTGAAGCTTGATGGTGGCCAGGGAATAACTGTGGAAGTGCTTTGAACAAACCCTTTTGCCATCTGCATTACATTTAGCAATATTTACCTTGTAATTCTGTCAGGGATAAAGTAATTACTGTCGTAAAGCAAGTGCATATGAGTTCTTTTACTGATGTGACAGAAATTAAAATGACTGTAAGAATTTAGCACTGATCATAGTATTGGCAGCTTAAGCTTCTCACTGAATCACTGTCACAAGTGAAGACTTTAATTGTGCTATATCATTTTCCATCCACAAGTGACAAAAAAGAAAAAATATATTTCTTTATTAGAGTGGTTTTTTTGTAATAGGGGTTAATTTAGTTTGCAGTTTCAGCAGTAGAAATGCTCTTTATACAGAGCATTTATCAAGCACCTTTGATGTGCCAATATGACCACTGAAGAAGTGAACTGCATTTCACAGATAGAGCTGCTCACCTTTACAAATTTTCATTGCTATTTTGTGATCAGGTTTTGGATTTATTTGGTTTGGTTTAATATCTACAATATTTCATTTTGCCCTTGCTCCAGAATCTAATTTATAAGCAGAATATAAGTTTCCAGCTGAATTAATCATCAAACAGCCATGCTTCTCTTTTGGCAAGAACCAGCAGGGTCAGATTGTGTCTAGCCCATACAGGTGTTAGAGATACCAGACATCCAGCAGATAGCAGCAGAAGTCACAAGCAAGTGTGGGAGGAGCTAAGAGCCATCAGTGTGGAGAGTGCACTCTTCCCCTTGGATTTTGGCTGGCTCTGGTCCTTGTTTTAGGGGTGATGCTGCCAGAGCAAGAATCACTTTCCTCTTGTGCTCTTGATGTCCTGGGCATCAACAGACTCCATTGTGTCTGCTGTATTGTCTGACTCCTGGTCAGCTGTATCCAGTGAGGTGTCCCAGCGCTGGGGAGCAGCAGGTGAAGGGCTACAGCTCAGGACATGTTGAAGATGCTGTTGCTGTAACCCTGCTCAGCACAGCGAGGGCTGAGGAGCTGATTCAGAAGGGTGATAGGGAAGTCTGAAGTGGGAGTGACACACAGTCAATGCTTTCTCCAGCCAAAATCAAAGTCTGGGAACGCCTTATCCAGTTGCTGATAAAACCTGGGGTCTTAAAACATACAGGAGTTGGTTTGGTTTTTTTTCCTTGCAATATGACTGTCCTGGTGTGCCTAAACCCTTACAGAAGGTGTAGCAGCAGCGCCAGTAGTCCCAGGGCACACAGTAGGCAGGCTGATGCAAACACCTCCGTGAGATTTTGTGCTGGAACATTTCTCCCTGACCCCTTCACTTCTCAGTGCTAGAGCAACTGAAAAGCATATTTCTGCAGGTGTGATACTTGGGCAGCCCAAGACGGAACCATGTCAGTGCCCCACACCGCAAGCTGCAGGGCTTCAGTCACGCTGGGATGGCTGCAGTTTCACAGGAACTACAGCAGTGTCAGCTGTAATATATTAGTCTGCTTTGAATCTTCAATTAACCAGCCTACTAGATGTTAATGACCGTTCACGTTTTCCTGCTTCATATTGCTCCTAATCAATTTGAATAACAGATTGCCATGGAAGACTGAATTAAACTATCTGTGACATTAATTCCATTTTTGTTTATGTTTAATGATATAAAGCTGCTAACTGCTTTGTAGTTATGAGTGATGGATTTTCAAGAAAGCAAAGCTGTTCCAAGTTTCTTTAAAAAACAAATGAATGGAAGGATATTTAGTGGGACTTTTTTCCTTGCAGATTTAGGTCCTGCCTAGGAATCCGGAGAGGTATAGAAGAAGGTGAGGAGAGAAGCTTAGTGCCAAACATTTTTTTTTCTGATTATTATTGAATTGCAATGCTACTTTGGAAGAGAGGATGGGCATGCAGGGAACCTGTCTGTACCCAAGAGACAAAGAACAGAAACATGGCATAACCACCTCATGAGGCGTTTTTCTGGCATCACTCCAGCTGTGAGCCTGCAAAAGGATGCTCACAAGAAGTGGGTTTTGTCAGTCACCTTTACTTCTTAGACAAATATTCACTGCTTGTGGATACTGTAACTCAATCCCCCAAACTGCACACTGACGGTCTATTTAGAATGTGACTCACTCTCATTAAGAACCCCTCTTGCTAGAAGAAAACAAAAGAGGTTGGATATTTACTCTCTTTAACTAGAGTAACAAGTGATTATGGCACCCTTAAGAAATTGTGATATATCAAAAAGTGGTAAACTGGCTCAGGAAGAAGTAAATTTCTTGAATGACCCATCAAGTGATGAAGTCAAGATGAGACACCTGTCAAAGACAGAGGCTAATACGTGCTCCATAGATAAGAAAAGGATTATCCTTTTGTCTTAAAAATTAAAGTTCAAGAAGGAAAGTTTGAGGCTTTAATTTGTTGCTCTATCAAGGAGTTGAAAAGAAACCAACTTTATACACTGTTTTTCCTAGAGTTTATGTTGGATGTAATTAATCAGTTCTTTGATTCAGTTCATACACGGATCTTCTTCAAAGATTCTAAAAGAGTTATGCAAAGATTCTTTGCATAACTCTTTCCAAAAACATTAAATCGCCTTTTGCTGCAGTTGCATATTTTGCTGCCACAGTGGAGGCTGCAAGATACAGCTTGGGCCTTCTGCTACTTTGGAGAGGTTTCTCAGATACCAGGTGAGTTCAAATTGTTCACCCATTGGTGATTTAAAGTCAGTCCCCAGGTGCTGAGGCAGGAAACAACTGTCTGTTGAGACAGGTTGTTGAAATCACTCCTTTGAACACTACCGAGTGCAAACAAAAGCTTTTGAGCACTGGTGGATTCCTTTGTCTCCCTGGTGCTTCACTGTAGCTCCTGGCATGTAGATGTTAGTGAAAAAGATTCTCTTTGAGGACAAATCCAATACTCAGATCCTTCAGCATTCATAATTTTTCAAGTATCTTATATTATGTTTTACATATTTCACTCAAAGTTTCAAGTTTAAATTCAGTCATGCTTTTCAGCTCTAGGACCTATGGGGTTTCTTAAGTTTATTTTTCATTTATTGGGGATTTCTACATCCTTACTTTTCATTGTACACTCTGGAATTCTCATGGGGTAATCCACTACTTTTTAACAGTCAACATAACTGTAACAATATAAACGTAAGTCGGCCAGTAATAAACTATAAATAACAGCACTTTGAATCCATCTTTCCTTACAAAAAATCTCCTCATTTGTCTTTCCCAGCTAGATAGCTCTGTCTGAAAGTGAAGGAGTCTATCAGTGCATCAGAAACATAGAACAGAGATTTTTTCTCTGGCAGTGTCATTTTTACATCAAAAAGCGCTAATATTTCAGTTCTGGAAGCAAGTACTCTCAGTGCTGTCATTTTTGTAATTCTGATGGGAAATCTCATGCTGGTATTTTCTTTTCAAAACCCAGCTTCTGGAGATGTGGTCTCATAATCCGTCGTACTTTTATTTCACTTGTTAAAATTTTAGACATCAAAGAATACTTTAGGTTCTGTTAAAGTACATAATTATTTTAAACATTTCCAATTCTCTTTATGCCTATGTCTTCATAAAGTGTGAGTCTAAATTGTGATTTTACATTCAAAGGCTGATTGTACTTTATAGTTTAATTTTTCTTTTTAAGGACTTTTCAGAACAATTGTTCATTCTGACATTTTGTTACAGTGTAAAATATTATCCAGTATATTAGCAGATCATTTTCTCTGTTTGGAAAAATGCCAGCATCTCTTTAAATGCGCTTTGAGCATGCAAATGAAACCAACAGCTCTTGGCCAGGTGATGGTCAGTGACACACGGAAAACCTCAGGGTAAGGAACAGTAAGAGACATCAGAAACCAGCTGCAGTTTGAAGGGATTCTGCTGAAGCAGCTGGTCCTCAAACCAGCAGGCTTTGGTTGTCTCTTGCAATCCTCTCTCCCTCAAGGCAGTTCTGCCTGAGGCACAATATGCCCAGTGGGTTTTTATTTTAAATACAATTTGCAGGTGGATTTCCCCGGGGTCTCTGGTGTTGCAGCAAACAGAGTCAATACCTCAGGACACCTGCTGCCCTGGTGCAGGACAGTTCTCATGTTGGCCCAGCCTTGGTCATGAGTTACACAGCACGAGTTTTGCCTGGCACTCAGGGATCCCTTTTCTGTGGTAGGAAAGGAATTAAAAATGAAACCGCAGATGTGCAGCCAGGTGAGCCACCGTGCACACTGAGCCTTGCTGAGCCAGGGAAGTCGCTGTCTCCACTTACTGCCATCTTCAGTATCTGATCCAGCAAGGAGAGCCTTTGCTTTTGTGACAGTTGCTTCAAACCCCAGAAGATGAGGGGAGTGCAGCAATAAAAATACCCACATCTTCTGACAGCTTGTGCATTCCCACAGGTGGCTTCCCTTGTGCAGGACACACACTGCGCCATGGTCTGTCACAGGGTCACTTGCCTGCTGCAGTGACCTTCAAGTGCTCCAGCCAGCCACCAAGATCGTACTTGTTGTTAGCAAAATATAAAATTGATTAGAATTAACAGAGGTAAATAATTTGAAATGGAAATGTAATTGAGATGAGACGATGAAGAAATTAATATTGAATCTAATGAGGTAACTTAAAATACTTCAAATTAAGATTACTTTGATTCCTTATACTAATTGTCAAATTTTAAATATGCAACAGGGTTAAAATTTAGGAAGACAATGTTGGTACCCTTGAGACATCCTTGCATGGCTGCATTTGAGCAGCCAGACAGTGACATGCCATACAAGACCTCTCAGCTTCCACAGCCTCACTCAGATGGAAACTGTAGAGTATAGAAAAAACAGTACCAAAATGTCTCCTGACCTCCACTGGTCCAGAATGTCACTATTCATACTTTAGAAAGTACAATAAAGAAATACGGACAAACTTGTTCTCCAACTACATGCAGAAATATTTTCTTCTCAGCTAAAACCAAAGTAGTTAGAACAAGAAAACTGTTTTCTACATACCTTTTTCCATAGACCCTAAAGATTAATTATATAGGAAAGGAATATTTATGCAGAAGATTTTCTTTAAAGCCACTGTCTATAATTCTGCTTTCAGCAAAAGATATTCCATGTGACTTGACCAGTTTTCTGAGCCTTTTTCTTTAAATAAAGTCAACCAAAAAACTCTCGAATTCAACTTCTACATATCCTCCTAAGTAGCTCTGTAGGCAGGTGATGTACTGGGAAGGTGATGTACTTCCGATGTCTCCTCAGGGAAACAGAAGGCACAGGTCATCAGAGGACCTGGCACAGCAGGTTTAGCCAGCTAGGAGCAGTGTGGTGACAGGCTGGTGCCTAGACATCTCAGATCCTCCCTAGATACAGCATATGGCAAAGTGCAATGGGTTCCCAAGGGTAAACAGGCCATGGTCTCAGACTGTAAAAGAGGAACATGGGTGCTTGCCCTGAAAACACTCAATTCCAGCTGCCCATCACATGGGGGCTTGCTAAAAGTGAGAAGGGATCATCAGTGTGTGATCTGAGACCAGCAAATAGGAAATTAAGTATCACCATTGTCAAGTGTTTAATCACTGCTCACATTTTGTGTTTACCTTTACGTTCATCTTCAAAGAGCCGCTTGAGGTGCACTGAGTCAAGCCCCTGGGCTGGCTCACGGACTCATGGCATGCAGAGCAGCAGAACCTGGCAGGTGCTTTGGAAGAAGCTTGTCACCTTCTAAAGTGGGGGGGTGTTTCTCAGTTACTATCTGAGATGCCTCATGGCCCAGCAGCAGCAACATCAAGACTATGCAGCCTCAGGGCTGAACCACTGGGACTAACCTACCTTCATCTCAGGTAAGGGAGGAGCTAGGTCATAGAAATATGGGAAGACAGCTCATTCTCTTTGTTCTAATTGCTCCTTCATCATAAAAAAGTGGCTGCTTCTCTTGAGAGAATTCTGCCAGAGATTGAGGACTGTCCACATAGTCTTTCTGTGTAGGAAATCATCTATCTGGTAGTACTGTGTCTTACCTGTATTTTTCAGAGGTGCAGCAGATTGTTTCTCTTTTCTGCTGTATCCATGGTTTACGTAGGATTTCTCATATCACTCCTGTTCTCTGGTCCCCCAAGAGAATGGAACAGGCAGCTTGAATCCGTATCATCTTATTGTGCACAGCTTCATGATATAATCCTCTTTCTGTGGGCGAGGCAGATGAGAAGGAGCCTCTTCTCACACAGTGCTCCTGACTGTGCAGGACTTCTGTTGGCAAGGCTCTCGATGAACTGTGGCAGCCACAAGCATTAAAGCAGGAACAGAGAAATGCGTCGAGGGACAGCTATGGCACCTGGCCCAGCTTTGCAGAGGGCAGTTCGCAGCAGGTCAGACCAAAATCACCTGCCATCCCCTCATCCTGCTGCAGGGGTGGATCCCTGCTGTGTTTGTTGGCTGCTGCTGGGGTCAGTGGCACCCACGGAAATCCAAAGTGGGGCACACCTGGGGCTTCTTCTGCATCCCCTCTGTCCTGCCTCGAGCTGTCTGTGTGCCTGGGCATAGCTCCTGCTCCCCCACGGCACTGGTGGAGCTGGGCCAGTCTGCCCAGTGGGTGGCTGACTATGCTGCTGCCCCCAGCAAAACCTTGCCTGGCCCAGGCACCTTGCCTATCATTACTCCATCACTGCTGCCTGTCTAAAATAGCAATTCTCATGTAAGTAATTAGCACTAATTGGCCATTAGACCCTCAAAAGGGCAGGCTGTGCTACCAGGGGACAGATGTAAATGCACTGGCGGCTACAGCAATGGCTCTGTATTCTGCCCCAGTGGGGCTGCAATCTGCTATCCTTTCAATGCCCTGGGTCAGAATGCAAAACAGTAATAAATTAATCCCTACATGCCTTATGGGAATATCTGCCCTGGAGGATTTGCTGCTGCTCATGGGCTGGTGGGTTTTACCAGCCCTGCAGAGGCAGCCCCAGAAACATCCCCTGGAGTGCCCGCAGAGCTGCCAGGGACTGCCTGGTCTGAGCCTGGCATTGTTATCTGATTGTTCTTTTATCTGAACTACAGAGCACAGAAGAGCTGTTTTACGGATTTTCTGGGGACGTGGAAAATGTATATGCTTTGGCTGACACCATGAGCTCCTGCTTTTAGAAAGGTGTGATAGACTTATTGTGGGAAAATATATTCCTTGTGCTGCAATTTTGCAGTTCACTCCAATATGATTTTTTCTTTTGCATCATATACAGTTCTGACACAGATGCATGGTGTGGTTTTACACACCTTATTCCTCAGTCATTTACCCTTCTGTCCTATATTGTCAGGAGAAAAGAAATGCTCCTGTATATTTTCACTATGATAAAGCTTTTAGTCCACTGTTTCCTTTTTGCTTTCCTAACTTGATGTTCAAGTGCTTTTTTTCTTTTATTAATTAACAAATTACTTTGGTAGGTTTGATATGACCTTGTTATTTTCACAAATATCCACCCCAACAATTTGTAATAAATATCTACAGCCTAAAATCTAAGCTGGCAGCTATGTCTCTATAAATAACAACCTTTCCATGGTACCTTCCAGACTTTCTTAGCCGCTTGAAGACTTTGGTTGCAATAGCTTACATTTTTGTCATCTTTCCCTCTGCAGATTCTCAGAGCTGTCCTGTGTTTTGCCTCTGTGAAACAAAGGTGAACAAGAGTGTGATGGAAATCAACAGCTGATAAACTAAATGTTGTGAAAACATTGGCCATTCTCCTGGTGCTTTATTCAAAAATGAAACCTTTGCTTATCTTGAGTTCTTATGTGAAAAACCTCATATTGAGAGTATGTGGATCCAGGCACTGCTGCTGCAGGGAGGGTGCTGGGATCTGCCAAATGGGACAGCACTGATGCCAGGGAGGTGATCTCCATCCACACCAGATACAGCTCTGGGGAACTCAGAAAAATTCAGCAATACTCTCCTAAAACAAGGAAGAGCATGATAATCTGCCTGGTTTTGTCCTTTGTCAGGTTATCACTGAAAATAACTAACCCAGGGAAAGAAACTGACAAATACTCTTAACAAGGCAAAGCAGTAAGTTTGCCAAATACCATGAGTGATTCCAGATCCAGCGTAGGTCCCAGCTCGAGCCAGGGAGAGCTGTTCTGCTGTGTTCAGAGGAATGCAGGTCCCCAGCTGGCTGTGGGGTGGCGTGGGCTGGTGCTGCAGTGGTGACAGGGATGTCAGCAGCCCAGACATGACCCTGTGAGAGGGATGTCAGGAGCCCAGATGTGACCCTGTGAGATCAAGATTGTCTCCCCAGTTGCCTGTTCTGATAAAAGCTGCTCAGCTGACTGACCACAGGCACACCTTGGTCTCAGCCTGCACTACTGAGGGGTTTATCAGTTTGCCTCTTCTGAACTATCCCCCTAAGGGAAATTCTTCATTCAGGCCCACAGGTGTCATGATGCCACTGGTGCATGTGGGACAGGTGAAGGACGTTAAGGTCCCCATGGCGTGTGGGCAGTCTCCAGTAGCCCTGGTGCACAGGGTCAGTGTCAGCTACCTTTGAGCTGTGCTGGTAATAAGAGCAAAAAAAAAAAAGTTTAAACCTGGTACAGGCAGTAATGTACATCTAAACATGCATCTCATTTTACACTTTCAGTGTTACACTCACTGACAAATACAATAGCTTGTAGGTTGTTAAACAATCTGAAGTGAAATTCAGATTTCTGAAAATTTTTTCCTAGTGGAAAGAATACCAAAGAGTTAGGGCTAGGGTTAGATCAACTTCAGTTTTGATGTAAAAAGCAGAATTAATCTCTTACAAAAGATTCCAAAGCTTAAATAAAAAGCACTTAAAATTTTGTTTATTGCTTTATTTAAACCTAAATTTCAAAGAAAGTAATATCATGACTCACACTTGCTTGTACTGTCTAGCATTATTCCCAGAAAGACTAATCAACAGATTTGATGCAAAAGATTAATTACAGTCCTCTCAGGAGACAGTTTGTTTACTAAACAATCAGTCATATGCAAACTCCTGACTTACCATGCCATGTTTAATGGCTTCTTGAGGGAGTGTAACAGTTTGTTTATGTTTTCACACAATTATTTCAGCTGAGAAGTTGCTTTTAAGGATGAGGTGGAATTTGGAAGTGGTTGAACTTTATTGTCCAACGCAGTGAAGGAAGATGCTTTCTGTGAAAGCAAATGGAGCTGGCTTCCGCATTCACTTTTAGAATAAAAAGCCATGGCAACCCCTTTTTCACCCTGTTTCCAATGAGCACTTTGCTGTGCAGACATTGTATAAAAGCCAGTGAAAGGAATTGCATCCGGGAAGGTGCACTCGGTGTGCACAGGGTGTGAACTGCCTGGTGCGAACCAAACATGCGAAAAACGGCACAAGTGGAGGATGGGGGGCTCAGCACAGTTTAGGGGGTTGCTTCCACACCCAGGTTAAGGGGATACTAAGTGATCACCAGGTGCTGAAGAAGAGATGGATTTAGGTTGTGGGTGCTGGGAATGGGGGTCCTGCAGACTCCTGTGTGCAGACAAATCTGTCTTTGCAGAGAGCTACCCAGGGGAGAGAAGTGTCAAGTCGTCTGCCATTTTAAAAAGTTTTTTTCCCCCCAACTTTAGCTTTCTGTACAATTAATGTAAAATTTAATGTCATATGAAAAGACAGCTCATGGGATAAAAATGGCCAAGGACTGATTCCCTGTAAGAGTATGGGACTACATAGCAGAATAACAGCTCATTTAGAATTAACAGATTCAAAAATTGATGCATTATTCACTTGTTTTTATTTGTAACTTATGATGTTACCAATCAATGTATGGTTCTGGTTTAGGTCATTGCGCAAATGTTTGATTGTACTTTTTAGCCTCCTGGAGAAAAGCAACACTCTAGTGTTTTCCCGTGTGGTGATGTGGCACTGAGTGCTGATGAGATAATAGAATCACCCAGAATCTCCTGAGTGGAAAGAGACCCACATGGATCATTAAGTCCAACTCCTGGCCCTGCACAGGATACCCCAGCAATTCCACCGTGTGCCTAAAAGAGTTGTCCAAACGCCCCTGGAGCTCCGGCAGCCTCAGGGCTGTGCCCATTCCCTGGGGAGCCTGGGCAGTGCCCAGCACCCTCTGGGCAAAGAACCTTTCCCTGATATCCAGATGGACCCTCCCTGACAGAACTCGAGCTGTTCCCTCAGGTCCTGTTCCTGGTCACAGGGAGCAGAGATCAGAGCAGCCCCTCTGCTGTCCCTTGGGAGGAGCTGAAGCCTCCTGACCTCACTCTCCTCTTCTCCAGCTGAACATACCAAGTGTCCTCAGCCTCTACTCCTATGGCCCCTCCAGATCCTTCACCATCTCTGTATCCTTCCTTTGGACACTCTCTAATAGCTTTATATCTTTGTTATATTGTGGTGCCCCAAATTGCACACAGTAATACTCGTCCAAAATGCCTGTGCTCATTTTGGAGCAATAATTTGGGTTAACTAGACTTAAAGCGTTACCCTGCCTAGTTTAGGAAACAAAACTGGAATGTGGTTTTGTAAAGCCTCTGTGTCCTTGCACAGTAAGCCTTTACTCAAATACCTACTAGAATATTTAAGCTCTGAAAATCAGCCTGTGGTTCTTTCAGTGCAGCTTCCCTTTTGTTGTTTTGCATGACTATACGTGCTATTAAAAATGGGTAGTTTTGATGCTCTCCTCTAATTAACTTTTAATTAGTTATTAGTATTAGTATTAGTTATTAGTATTTCAAATATATTTCTTCTCCCAACATGACCCACCTTTTGGGGACATCTTGGTACTTAGTTAATCAATACTGACAATTCTATTTACATGTATATACAATGAACACTATATGTATTCATTAAATAATGATGTAATATTATATGCTCTTTACATGCATATAAAATATATGCTCTGTGTACAACATACATGTGTCTGTTTGTGGAACCATGTACAGGAACGTTGTATATTCAGGGGTGTTTTAACTGTAAAGGAAAGGTAAAAGCAATCCTGCTGCATAATCTAGAAACAACAGCCAAGTAAGTCAACCTTTATTTCCAGCTTCTTTCTTTGTATGCCTGGAAACATATTTTACATAACATTTAAAAAGCAGGACATTTATGACAAATGTCATTAATCTCAAATTCCTAAAAGTGCAATTTCGGTGGCAGAACTTAAGATTTACAGCATCACAAGTTTCCTATGCTATTAATTTCTTAACATTCTCTACCCCACCAACATGGCAATATTGATACATGGAAACCATTCAGAAGTCTGGTAAAATTAATGGTGGAAAGGGAATTCAGTGGGCCCGGAAAACAACTTTAAAAATACCTAATTTTTCAATAAATTAGGAAAATAGACACTGTGTAAAAGGTAAAACCATTTATTTCTTTTTCGACTCAGAAATTTTTAAACTTTTTTTGATTAAAATTACTAAGTTTTCTGTAATTTACTGTATGACATAATACCAACAGACAGGATGCATATAGAGATAAAGCTCTACAAATCCAGGCTGAGAACCTTGACATGATGCATTTTTAACTGATGCTAATGGCTTTCCACGTCCATCCCCCTATGCAGGATGACTGACATATTGTCAGAAGCAAAAGAGCTGCAGATGAAAAATTAAAAGTAAACTTGTGAGATCCAATAGCAAAAAGTCTGGCTGTCCTTAACTCTGGAGAATAAAATGAGTGCTATTAGTGGGAAAATGCAGGAACTAAGTTAAGAGATTCCACAAGTTTTTTTCAGAGGTCCTTTGGGAGATGTTAAAATCACTACAAAATGTCCAGAAGAGCTGCTGGTCACACTGCAGGTAACAGCAGTGCCCTTTGCTCTCCAGGTCACCCCTGAGCTGCAGCAGCTCCCTGAGGACATGGTGTGGGTGTGACAGTCCAGCACAGCCCCG
Source organism: Dryoscopus gambensis (assembly GCA_013389985.1). NCBI lineage: Eukaryota > Metazoa > Chordata > Aves > Passeriformes > Malaconotidae > Dryoscopus > Dryoscopus gambensis. The sequence goes on along the minus strand of WEIT01014905.1, from coordinate 111,194 downwards.
TTAGCACCAGTTCCCTGACCCTGGGAGCCCTCCTGTGCCCCAGTGCCAGTGCTGGGGGTCCCCCACCCCAGGGACCTTCCCACGTCCCAGCGCTGACACCAAGGTTGTGTGTTCAATCCCCATATGGGCCATTTGCTTAAAAGTTGGACTGCATGATCCTTGTGGGTCCCTTCCAACTCGGAGTATTCTGTGAGTCTAGACTCTGTGATGCTGCAAGCAAACTCAGGGGCTGGGCACTGCAGGGAACCACTCCACCCTCTGTTCTTAGTCTGTACTTTGGATCTCTGTGTGATTGTTACTCCAGAGGATTCTCACCCAGTTACAGCCTTTGCTGTTGGTACTCCGTCTTCCTGTTTTAATAAAGTATAGATAAGGCTGAACACTTTGTTAAAAGCTAAATGTATTATATGACTTATTGCAACAGTTATACAGGCACTTTACACTGCAGTTTTACTGCCTTCTCAGCAAGTGTCATTTTAGCATAATTGCTTCTCAAGTAATACAGGATGGTTGCAGATATATATATTGTAATCACAAAAAAACATTAATAAAGAGGCTTTTTCCAACCTTTTGAGAGATTTCTTATAGGCAGTGAAGACTCACTAGAGCTAAGCTAATCAATGTCAACTTTAATGTGGAAAATATTTTTATCAGTTGCTTTGATACCAGGAAATGTAGGATGATTTTTCTTTTTTACCCTGAAGAAAAATTAATTAGCAAACCAGTTAGTCAGAGGTATGGAGCTCTTGTACCAGTGTCAGTGTTTTGGGTAGCAGTTTATTAACCTGGATATGTCTAGGTGTCTTTTAGAGCCTTTGTTTGATATATTTCTCATTGTTCTCCCACATCCAGGAGACGCCTGCAGGAGCTGCCCAACCTGGTGCGCTCTTCTGGAAGCCCCTATCACCTGAACAGGTCTTGGAGGAGGTAGGCTCCTCTCTGTGCTGCCGAGTTGTCCCCTTCCGTGAGGGAAATTGGTGAATTTTAACAACATCATCATCCCATCTAAACTGGTACCAACTAAGAAGTAGCTGCCAATTGACTGAAACCCAGTGTTTTGCTAAGGTGTATTTATTTGTGTGTACAGATGCCAGGAAAACCCAGGCCTGGATGGCAAGGAATGGGTGATGCAGCATAATCCAGGTGTCAGGGAACAGCATTACTGAATGAAAGGTAAAAGCGTCAGTAAGTTTTAGGTACTGTAAAGCACAAATTTCTGCATAGTTTGCTATTATCATCAGCTTCATTCACCTCTTTCAGCATTTCACATCAATCTCAGTGCAAAGTGACAGACAGCTGGGGGATCTGATGGTGTTACATGAAAATTATACAAGCCACAGAGAGAATAAATGTTTTCCATCTATCTTTCTGTCAATGGCCTTGGGAAAAATCAGCTGCAGATAAATAACACTCAGCTCCACCAGGCATCACCACTTCTACCTGAGGAACATGAATTCCAGGAGATAACGAAGTTTAGAATAACCTCATTCTGGGGTATTGAGATGGGGGTGTTATTCACAATATTAAGGCCTGGCCCATTGCCTCCACTGTCTACCATGCTCTATCCTACCTGCTGGGGAATTGCTACTGACCGTCTCGCTTAGTGAAATAGTGAACCTTATTACCAAGGTTTGGATGGCCTGTTTATCTTAACTGCACAGCAAGCATGTTTATGTAAGTTGTGAAAATTGTCAGTGTGTGGACAGCAAAAAAGTTGTATCCTAATTTATATGAATTAATGCCATGTATGAAGTTCAGTACACTAGATGACTGTTCCACCCATGGCAAGGGTTAATTACACAACCAAAACAAGTCATTACTGTGGTAACCAGAGATTTCTCCAGATATAAGTCACAAATTGAACTGCAGAATTTGTGATTTCAGTAGCAGTTAAAGAGGAATCAGCTATCGGAAAGAGCAAAAAATTTCTGAGTAAAACCATAATTTTTCCAGTCTGTTAAACCAGTTTGTATGAAGAAAGAAGTGACCATTTTGGGGATGAAGTGGTGGTTGAGGTGTCCCAGTCCTATCACGCCATAGGTGGATGCTCTCATCTTGAAGGATGAAATATTATGTATGCTTTGCTGCTTTATGCAGCATAACAGAATCTCAGCTCTTTCCTCCTGAAGCCCTGGGAGTCAGCGGGAATTAAACTGTACATGTGGAAGAGGGTGAGTATGTTCCTGTGCCTATTACTAATTCTTACTTTTAGTCCTGCCAGCAATACTCTGCGGACGCACAGCAGTTAGCGCTGTCCCTGCAGTGTCTGACCTGGCACCCCGGCCCTGCTCAGCACACGGCTCCTGGAGCATTCGGTACCCTGGCACTGCCGCGCATGGGTGGGCTGAGAGCAGCCCTGTGCTGCTTCCAGCTCCTGGTGAACATCCCAGTGCTGCAGCTGTGCCATCTCCCACGGCTGGGGGCTGGCAGAGCTCAGCACCTGCAGCCCCATGAGCCGTGTCTGGAGCTGAGCCCCGTCACAGGTCACAGCTGGTGGCTGCGGCGGGTGCTGACGTGGTGTGGCATTCCTGACCCCTGCACTGTTGCAGGCTGTAATGCCTGACTCAGAAAACTGCTCTGGGTAGGGATAGTAATAATCAAGGAACTCCTTAGCTAAATCTGGAGTTGCTCCAGCTTTGAAAAATAAGAAAAAGCCATGAAAAGCAAAGTCAGAATCCCTCTCAATACTTAGGAAAAAGTGGATTTTGAATCTTCCCTTCCATTTCACATCTGGTCCCTAAACTAGTCTTGATCTTGAATTGGACAGGGAAACTGAGGCCATAGCAGAAAGTCTGGGGAGTGATATATCTAAATTCCTAAAAGGGAATTTAATCCTTAATTTTCATACAAAAAACCATATATGCACACACTTATTTTGCATGAGAAAATTGATAAGGAGAGGAAGGAGATGTAAAGCGCACAAAAATTATTTAGGTTAATCAAGACCAGAGGTGCCTGTGATGATCTGCAAAGGGTACAAAAAGATGGTGCTGTGAATGGAGAACAAGATGAGGGGCAAAATTCAGTTTTGACATATGCAAAGTAATTTGCACAGAGGAATTAATTGGAACAATTTATACTCCTGTCTAGGCTCTAAATTAACTGTAATAACCCAGAAAAAAAGATCTTTGTATCATGGGAAAACTCAAAGCCTTAACTTTCTAAGCAACAAGAGTCCTTAGAATGCAGGGGGAACGGGATAAAATAACAGGAAGTGTTGGGAAACTGTCAAAGAAATCACTGTTAAACACTCACCTGAAATAATATGTTCAGGTCAGTGTGTCTCAAAAGGGATGTAGATGGAATTGCTGGATTCAGAGATCAGTTCTGCAAATGACTAAGTGCTTGGAGAGAATTTACAGGGTTTGCAAGGCTGAAATGGCCTGAACTTATTTAGATGAAATGATTAAGTAGGAGACCTGATAAACATAAGAAGTAATGAGCAGTGTTATGAAATGAAATTGTAGGTGTCTGCACATCCTTTGCCGTGGAGCAGAAAACAGGAGGTCTGTCATTGCACAAAGGTGGGAGCAAGTTCAGGAAAACAAACACAGGGAGGTAGTTTTCCACCTTATTTGCTGGTGAGACTCATTGCTGGGAGCTGTCAATAAGGCCAAAACCCGCATCAGTTACAGGAGATCAGGCATTTATGGGGATAACAGGAACCTCCAGACCTATTCCACTGAAGATTAAAACCCAAGCAAAATCAGTTGCACCAGATAAAGGTCTTTATGATCCAAGGCTTGAGCTGGAATCTAGTTGGTGTCCTAGACACCTACAGCATTGGCAGTTTCTGAAGGGCACCTGCCGTAGCCCCATTCTACAGGGAGGGAGTGGAGTGTGGGTGCCACAAGCCTGGAGAGCCAGGGATTCTCTGGGAGTCCCGGGGGCACAGAACAGGGCAGAGACCAGGACAGCGATTGAAGAGCTGGTCCTGCTCAGGGCTGAAACGGTGCCTCCTGTGACCCTTGGTGTTGGCACTGGGATGTGAGAGGCACTGCAAGCAGCACACCTGCAGGCAAGATGTTCTGCTTGTGCTGCAGCAGTGTCTGCCCGCCTGGGCAGCAAGTGCTTCTGTGGGGGCTGCAGGAGGAGCAGACCCCCACAATGGTTCCCACTGCTGGTGCAGTGTCTATACCCCGAGACAGAAAAAACCACCACAGAGAAGATAAAAGGTCAGAGGTCTGCCAGCGACCAGCTGCTCACATGGGAAAGGTTTTGTTTCAATGGCTGGGGGACTGCAGATAATTTCAGGGGGATCAGAAGGTTTGGCCTCTGGCCTGAATTTCTGTACTACCAGTAACAGGAATTTGCTTTCTTCACTGTAGAAAAGAAGGAAAAAAAAATATCAAAATTTGCCAAATGGAAAAGATCAAAGTCATTAAGGAGGAAAGTTTTGGATTTTTTTAAGCCTCAGTTCATAACAAATAATGAAAATTTGAAAGCATGCTGTTGGAAGGAAAGGGTTAAAACCGGAAGATTTGGCAAGGAGGAAATAATTTCACTTATAGTGTCGTTGCAGCTGGGAATGCTAAGGATGTCAGTGTGGGAAAACACTAAATTATGCCTAGTGTTGTTCATTCTCTGCCTGTTTTGAGAAGTAAAATTCCTGTGTAGAGTACCACTCTCATAGACGTGCTTGTCTCCTGCTGTGAGAGAGATCATAAAAGCATAGCCTTGTGATAAACTGTATTAAGCCCTTTAGTACATTGGGGCAGACAGCAGTTCCCCACACTGCCTGCCGGGATGAGCTGAGCCTGACAGAGCCTGTGTCCCCGAGTGTCTCTGCCCGCTGGGATGAGCCGAGCATACGGGAACCTGTGTCCTGTGTGTCTCTGCCGCCCAGCGTTGTTTGTGAGGCAATGAAATAAATCTACTCTGCATTTCGGCTGTGGTTTGGTGGTTGCCATGGTTACCTTTAATGTGTCGATTCACAAATATGCTGAGAATTCCCCTTTAGGTACAAACTCTAACAACATCTTAGTTTGATTTTTGAGTAAACTAGAGAAGTCTCAAAAAACTACTCTGAAGATAATTTCTTCATCTCCTTTGACACAATTTATCACATATTAGTTTTAAAAATAGTTAATTACAGTACATTATGGAATGATTTGCACAATGTGTGGTACCTGTCATCACCACAACCCCTGTAGAAGGGACCCACCAACTGGTTGGAGCATCAGTCTACTCAAACTTTAGCAGGGAAGGGAAATCTCAGAAATAAGATCTATTTTCTGAAGTGTTTCCCTTTGCAAAACCGCTCCCATTGGCATTTAAATGTAAAAAGATCTGTGGTGCCTTGTTAGGGGAGGCATAAAAGGATGGTGTCATAAGGAACACTTGCTCTGGCCTTTGTTAGACTCTGCACTACCAAAATGAGAATCACCCATTTTGTCTTGTATTCTGCTGTTAATATTGTGCTTCAGAGTAGCAAAGTTTTGTTCTTTTATTTTTCCCCCTATCCTTAAATGTTTTTTAAAGCCTGTGCATTAGTCCACTGTCTAAATTCCAGCTTCCTCAGTCATCAGGATGGCTGACCAATGAGGCTTCTGTGGGGAAGGATACCGAAGGAACTCTCATCCCCATCTTGTACCACCCTGAGAGTGTTCCCATGTGAGACTGCTCTTTTTTCTGGTTGGAAGAGCCTTTTTGCCTCCAGTCCCAGTGGAGGACAGTGAAGTGGTCACTGTGCCTCTCGCACTCCCTGCTCTCCATCAGCACTGGGGAGGAGAAGGCAGGACTGGGTGGGCTGAGAAAGGGTCCCAGTTTGTGTTCGGGACTAAAGGAGGTCCAAGCAGAGTGGTCACACAACAAGGGTGAGACACTGGAAGCTGCATCCCTGAGCTAGCAGCATACAGAGACTTAAATATGAAAGAGGGAAATGGACAAGAAAGTGCAGTTTTAGTTTGGAAGTGGTTGCTAGAAAATATGGGAGAAGCAAACTGAAGGGAATAAAGCCAGTAGGTCAGTGCTGTGGTAGGGAAGGAATTAGGCTGGTGTTTAAAACAACACATTCCGTGGTTTTAGAGGCAGGAGAAAGGAAATGCTTGAAGTATCTAAACTGAAGCTGACAGCCTTGAAACGCTTCTAAGGAATTAAGAATAAACTCAGACTCCTGTGGAGAGACAGCTTGTAATATTATTGCCTTCAGCTTCCCTGTAGGCTTGTGTAGAAGAGATATTGAAGTGCTGAAGGACAGATCAAAGCATTTTAAAATGTTCTCTTCTTTTTTGAAAAATTACACAGGCCATTTCTGTTATATGTAAATCAAGTGTTTTGGCATTGTGGTAATGCCTAAACCTCCTGCCTGTTTTATAACAGAATAAGTAAATACAGACATGAGATTTCAGAAAGGCAAACCCAGAAACACCCTCTGTCAGCTGCCTTTCTCTCAGCTTTAGTCCAGTTTCTGGCTCATCCATGCTGGGATCTTGCAGCAGGATGCAAGCCAGAGCTGGGCAGCTCTGCTCCGTATGCTGGCACTACTTACTGAGCTACCCCAAAGCCAAGAGGGGACTCAGACTCCGATGCTGAAATCCCCTGTTTCTTCTCAAAGACGTGCAATGTCAAATACTTGGTGCGCACCAGGCTCTGACATCGCATGGAAATCACTTCAGTGTGTGCTCCAGATCACAAAACACACTTCTGGTGAGACACATGTGCTGTTAATGATGCATAATGAACGTATCTTCTAAAGGATGTGCAAGATTTATTCCTTCATGTATTTGCACACCTAAAAAGCACAACATTTATGCTTTGAGCAGTGGGACAGAGAGTGAAGCTGGTCTGGATTTTTTTTCTTCTCTCCTGCTTTTACAGCATTACTGTTTTCTTTACAATGTGATTATATGAGCAAGCAATGGGATTACTGAGAGCATCCAGCTCACATTTTCTCTTTTGAAAAGAGCTGTGAAAATCTTTATACCTGTGCCAGGAAAGAAATAGATATGCCATAAAATTAGTGTCTAGTCTGCTATCTCTGCAATCTGATTATCCATGTAAGTGCACTTATGTTCAAAAGCACTATATTATCTGTTCCTTTATCTAGCTGTTTCTCAGGAAGGTTCTTCTATTTCATGTGTTTGAAATACCTGCTGGTGAGGGATGTCCTTCATGGCAAGTAATTAGGTTTGTGAAATGCTCTGCCTCCCTTTTCTCAGAGCTCTGTCCCTGGGGTTCCCCTCTACAGGTGTCACATGTGTCCATGGAGGAGCCCTCGCATCATACCTCTCTATGCCAGGGACATGGGTGCTTCTGGAAGCAGAAGTCACTTCATGGACCACTGCTTTAAGTGTCTGTGGTGAGGGCAGTGACTGTGGGTGTGTTCATGCATGGTTGTGTGTGTCTGGGTGTGGATTTTCCCCCAAAAGACAGCAAAGCAACAACTCTAGTAAATTTCTTGGAAAGAAACTATTTTGAAGGACACTACTTGAATAAGAGAGAGAAAATCCTACTAAATCCCTTGTCACAACCCCAGTATTCTTTGAGAAAATAATACTTTATTGTGTTTAGGTTTTTTCATTACTATTTTTTATTGTACATTTAGTTCTGCCCCAACTCTAGTGGCTCCTTTATTCAAGAGGGAGCAGTGGAGAGCAGTAGCCAGGAAGGACACTTGTGACTGAGAGGATAAGCAAGTGTGCTCTGTGCCAAGGCTTCAAAGGACTGGAATGGGGCTGCTGCAAGCCAGCCAGAGCAAATACAAAGAGGGGACTGGAAAAGCAGGGTAATGATGATAATGGAGTTGCACAAAAAAGTCCAAATCTTGAATGGTAATATTGCTGAAGCTGATAAGAAGTAAAGTCACTGGCACAGTCAATAAAACAAAAGTAGTGCAGATGAAAACAATAAGTCTAAAAAAAATGCTGCTTGCAAAAGCCTGCTGAAAATGTTTACCTTGCTGAAACAGATAGGAGCATATAATCACAAATGAACATAGTTTCAACTTTTTTAAAGCACATAATTCTCTGGCAAAGTGAAAAGAGAAATTAAATACAATGATAAATTCTGTAGTTAACTGAAGGGAAGTATTGACCAAAGCTGAGCAGAAATAGTGAGAAATGGAAGAAAATATGTTTACTAACAGGCAAAATATGAGAAGGAAGTAAAATCTATCACTTGTGCTCAGAGAGCTAAATAAACCTACATCCAAGACTCCAAATAAATCTAGAGCCACTGATGGAAAATGTATACCGAGCTAGAATGTGGAACAAAGCACTGCAAACAGTAGGAAGACCACAGGAAAAATGGACCTGATATCTTATGGGTACAGCATTGGTACCACACAGGGAAGCAAAGAGGAAGCCTAGGCATCCTGTCAGCAAAACAGCAGAAATGTGTGACTACTGCAAGAGATACTGGCTTTAACTGGTGATTATTATTGGTTTGCTTAATTTAATGTTTTAACTGATAAATAATGTAATTTCTTTTCCATTTATTTATCTATCCCTAATTGAACAGGATTAAGTGAGCAGTAGAGATAATGAGGGTTACTGGTCTGAGCTTATTGTGTTAACTATGCAACTGATTCCTTATAGCTATGGGGTTGCATTCATTAACTGCCTCCCCTTGAGCAAAGCCAAAGTACATTTTCTGCATATGAACTGACTCAAAATGAATTCAAACTGGTACCTCAAATTCTTTGTCTTTCATATACAGAAGGGGAATAAAATGGATTTGAGTATTTTCCTTAAATGTTTGTTAAGATTCTGTTTTATCAGTCTCATGAATGAATTCCTTTCCAGTTCAAATGTGCATATTTTCTACTTTGTCTCCGTATCATCTTATTGGCCCCGCAGGAATGAAATCAGAAACCAGAAGATCTCTTCTCATACTAAACTGAACTGGAAACCAATAATGTCAATTGCTCGCTTGATTGCCACTTTCTGCACTGTTGCTCTGGAGAGCTGCTCTTCTTGCCCCGTGCTGAGCTGTGCGGGGAAGCGAGGGGAAGGAGGGGGTGTGGTGGAGAGACAACATGGTGTTCAAGATGCCCCATGGTATATGAACATGTCAAACGGGCTCCTGAGTGAATCCTGTAGATAAATTGTAGCCAGCTGAATTCTGCTAAAGGTATTCTTTTGCCTGAGTTAAGTGTGCTTAATATGAGTAACTAAAACTGAACTAAAGCCTTAGGCTGAAGTTATCTTAGGTCTTATCTTAGACTGAACTTGTCTTGAGCTCTTGCTTAGTTATGTAAAAGGCAGCCCTGAGGCCAGTGCAAACTGGGAGATAAGGAAGCCACAACATAAAGTCAGCTACTGACCCACTGTGAGACAGGGAAAGAATCCAGTAAGGTGCTAGAAGACCCCAGACCAAAAATCACCTTTGCACAAAGAGGTGTGTGCAGAGTGTGTCTCAGAGGAGTGGGTGAAAATCGGGTACATGGACTGTCAGGGCATAAAGGGCCACGGATTCCTTTGTTTGGGGCCTTTCCCTGGAGGCACCCAGGTCCAACTGTTTCTACCACTGTACCAGTCAAATAAATTTGACTTCAAGCTCAAAACCCGGCTGCATAATACCCAGGGCAGAGAAATTTCTATACCAGTGACCTCACCACCATCCCCACAAAGACCAGCTGAAGGCCCATCTCTCCAGGGACCCTCTGGGGCTTCCTTGCAGCAGCACACTCAGGATGTTCAGAGGGCTCCCAACACATCCCTGTGAGCACATATGATTGTCTGGGTCAGCAGTAGGGAGCTAGGCATTAATATCTGCTTTAAACACACCCTGTCCCCAGGGCCCAGATAAAGTAGTCAGGTGTTTGGACCACATCTTTAAACATTCTGCTACCCGAAGGTAGTGGAAAGTATTCCTATTTACCGATTACTTTAAACAGGCATTTCAGAGAGTGTCTATAGCTTTAGGGATGCCTGCTTTCGTTTGTGAAGCAAACAGTGGTGCTTTTCTCCAGGATGCATTTTAGCTTGTCAGTAAACATCACAGTGTCACCAGCCTGCTCTTGCCCCAAGTTGTGAACAACACTGCACAGTTTGTGACATGTGATACTCATGCAGTATAAAAGAGACTAAAAGAGATTGTTTTAATGGAAATGTCTAGTATTTTTATTCTGGACACAGCAGCCCCTGCATCTGGCACAGGCTGACCAGTGGCGCTGGTCACCACACGCCCGGAGCCAGCGGCTGCTGCTGCCAGAGTGGATTTAACTCCTCTGGCAGAGCAGATTAATGGGATTCAACTAAAAGTACTTTAGTAATAAACCAGGATAACTGACAGGGCTGCTTTTGGAAGCAGGTCTCCTCTGCAGGTATTGCTCAACCACGCTAACCAGAATCTCTGCAAAGCTGTTTGCTTCCTCTGCCAGGGAAGGTTTTCCCACAGATGTTGAGGTAGCCTAAACAACAACTAATTTGAAAGCTGCAATGGAAATATATTTATGGTTCATGAGGTACAAAAGTCCATGGAGATCCCAGACAAGGCTGGATTTATTTTTACTGCTAAGAGCTATTTAGGCTTCAGGTTGTTTGTTACGAACTTGCAATTCTGAATATTTTGATTAGTGCTTGAAGTCTTATTACTTGGTTTGCAACATTAATGCCTGCAGGAACAACGATTGTGCTGTGGAAAACTCATGTTTATAGAGCTTTTAAAATATACAGTCTGCCTCAGAGAAGATTAAAGTGTTGCTCCTTTCCTTATCCAGGAATTGACAAAAATGTAACAGAATATATTTCAGCAGAAGGAGTAGCAGAAGAAGCAAATATTATAAATTCCAGAGCCAAATATTATGATTTCTTGTTCTCAGGTACCCATGAATTTTCCAGACAGATGTGTGGGCCAGGCTTTCCCATGACACTATCAGTTCGAATGAGTCATTTCTGGCTGTTTTAAAGGACTACTAAAAATATTTTTTCATCTGTACTCCTTGTATATGGGTAGTGTTATAAATTGAATAAGGTAACTCACAAGCCAATCTGAGTTAAGTAATTTATTAAGCAAGCACAAGCAAGCAAAACAGCGCTGGGCGGCCGGGGAGTCTCCTGCTCCACCAACGGCACGCAAAGGCGGTTCCCTTTGTTCCCCACTTTCATACTCTTCTTGCTTCAGGTTTCTGCATTATTTGCGTATGCACGGCCTGTTGCCAGGGGGTTGTTGGAGTTGTCTCGGTGGTCGTGAAGATGAAGGCCAGGTGTCTTTCTCTCCGTGTCTTCTTCGTGACTTGTCCTTGGTATCTTTCCGCAGTCGTTAGCCAAAGCATACAATCCTCCTTAAGTACTTTACAGGATATTGTGGTTTGTCTTTTTTTAGCAATTAACATAGTTGATACAGCTTATTGCCCAATACCAGTGGGCTAATTAGTAAGCAGCTTGTTTCTATCATACTTTTCTTGGCATTGCTCGATATTAGCGGTTTAATTAGCAAACAGCTTATTTTTATCACAGGTAGTGAAGGTGGCTGTGGAAGTTACACATACAGAACACCACTGTGGGAAAAGAAAATATTTTGGATTGGTTTGTTGATGAAAAGAACTGCAAACAGAGGCTGAAACCATTAAGAAATATGTTTTGATAGAGCACACAGAAGGGATGTGGAGATGTGTGAGACATGGAGGCAGGGACCACCCACCCATGCGAGGGGTGGGAGACACCAGTTTGTGCTTACCCTCACAGAAGGGGAAGTCAAACACCTGAGCTGCTACATGCTCTGAGCGGCAGCTTGTTTTTCTTTTACACAAAAGATTAAAGCAAAGACTCACCTCTACTTTAATTTTCCTCCTGTCTCTGCATGGCTGGTAGATAAAGAGAGAGAGAGGGGGAGAGATTGAGGGAGAGAGTGCCTTCCTAGCGAACAGGCAGTAAGTTCAAACTTCCAAGTTTATGGTACCTAGGTGCCTGGTGTTCCTTTTCCAAGTACCAGGCCTTGGAGAGCATAATTGACTTCCCCTCCTGCTCTGAGCCATGCAGGGAGAGGCTGGGAGGAGATGTTCTGGAAGAAACAAGAAGCATTTACTGAGTCAAGGTGAGTCAGCCCTTTGCTGCACAGGTAAGGATATAATCCTGCTAATCCTATGAATGGTGCTGGGGAAGGAAGCCGCAGAGCACACCCGGCCGATCATCTTGACTTCCACTTGCAAAATGCTAATAGGGTGCACTGGGTTTTTCTTCCATCACAGCTTGTTCAAGTGAGACCTTAAATTATAATCAGAAGTAGGATGCACTTGTCCTGTGCAAATATGATAATTGGTTCATAAATGTATAATGCTGTTAATTAGTGTGTGATCTCTTGTAACACAGGAATGTGTGTTGCTGTCTCTTGAGCCCCTGAGGACAGGATAATGAATCACAATTCAGTGCTCCCATAGTACTTGGAGAGGAAAGAGCATCACTCGCTCAGTTCAGGTTGTTCAGAAACTTTGAGCAAAGTTAAGGAAGAAAAGAGGGGTCTTTGCAAGGCCATATCTTTCATGCTGAACAGCTAATAATCATCTAGTAGGAAGACAGAAATATTTTTCTGTTCAACAGAGGGGAAAAAATCTTTTTACTCCTTGCATTACTCTCTGTCACATCCAGTGATCTATGGTCATGTGAGTATGACTGAAGAACATTCCTGTTTGTATCCTAGCATGAAAGCTGTTGTATAAACCCAGCAGTGAAAAAAAGCTGCAAGAAAAATGTAGTAACCCATGCATGCATGACCATGTTTAATATCAGCTCTAGTGCAGGAATATAGAAAGTCACATTGGAAGCAAAAATATATGGGTTCCAAGAACAAATGGCTCCATCCAGAAGACTTGTAACACTCAGTGTGGTGTCATTTGTTATTCATGTAGCTGTTCACTTTGTTTCTCCTCAAGGTTTGTTTGAACAGTTGTTTTCACTTGAAAGATATGCTCAGAAGCAGCTGCAAGCAGTTGGAGATTTAGATTTTGTTCTGCATCCACATTGTGCTGGAGATACAGGGCCTTTCACTCTGCTTGGCTCTATGACATCAGTTTGAAGTGGATGTCATCCGCTCTTTCCTGGTCTGAACAGATCTAAAAAAAGGTAGCTTGTCTCTCTCAGTGACTGAAATTCTGCTTCACCTTTAACAATTTTTGATGCTACCAAATATATTGATGGAAAGAATAAAGAACACAACTTGATTTCAAAGGAAAGAGAGCTTTATGCAAACCCAGAGCACATCCCCTCTCACTATGTTTTGTGCTACAGCAAAGCCTCTTTGGCTCAGAGATGTGTTTGCATGGCAGAGCTGCCGTCAGTCCTTCTGCCAGCCCTGCAGGCTTTGGCTTTCCATCATCATAGAAGGATTATTCCTATAACCCATTCACACCCAAGACAGTTAAAATGCATATTGTTCTCATGAGTTCACAAACCATGGCAAATCAACCCAAGCCCTACTAGAAGGAAGGGAGATGCGGATATTGTAGGAGAAAAGAAGCAATGAACTGCCTATCCAGGAAACAAGGAGGCTGAAGGCAATGGTGGTAATTCCCAGAGAGTGCTGAGTCCCCCTCCTCAAGGTCTCTGTGGCACAGCAAGGACAACAGCCATGGGGACATGGGAGTGGTGGTGTGTGGAGGTTATGGAACAGTGGTCAGTGTCTGAGCATGGAACTTTGTGTTTGAATCCCCCCACGGAATTCGCAGGACCACAGAATCCCAGGATGGGTCAGGCTGGAATGGACTACAGTGGCTCATCTGGTCCAACCTCCCTGCTCAACCAGGATCATCCTGGAGCACATGATACAGGAGTGTGTCCAGATTATTCCGGAGTATCTCCAGTGAGACACCCTCTCTGGGCAACCTGTTCCAGTGCTCGGTCACTGCACAGGAAAGTTCTTCCTAAAGTTCAGGTGGAACTTCCTGGGCATCAGCTTCTGCCCATTACCTCTTGTCTTATTGCTGGGCACCATGGAGAAGAGCCTGGCTCCAAAAGAAACCAGAACACTTGGGACTCTTCTGTAGTGACAGGAGGATGTGCACAGCCTCTGGCTGTTTCTCTGCCCATGGGTTAATGTTAGAAAAGAGATGATACAAAGCACTTTTCCCACAGTTTGTCTTAAATTTACTGCATTACCTCAGCACTCATTGTAAAAACTAAGTTGTTGTGGTGCTCTTAATCTGCACTCTGATGGCTGGTATTTGTCAGCTTTACAGTTTTCATTTCATTTGTTGCTTCCATTTGTATAAAGAGAACAAATATCTGAGAATGGATAATAAAACATCCGGCTGAAACAAGTACTTGGTTTAGGGAATGGTTTCCTATTGCAGTACAACTGGATTTCTGAGAAATAAAAATGTGACTTCTGGAGAGCATCATATAAAATTAAGGTAAAAGCAAGAGAAGTTGCTGAAACAATCCCAGACAGACAATGGTTGAGTGTCTGCTCCAGGAATTTACTATGCCGAGGACAGAGCAAAGTATATTTCTCAGAGTCCAAGGGTATGGGAAGAAACCAGGCAAAAATAGACTGAGTGGGTCTTGCGTTTTTTTTGTTCTTATATTGGTTACAATGCATTTAATGCACCCCCAGCCAATCTGCCACATCTGACATCCCAACTGTGTGAACACAGTTGCTTTTTAAAGAGAAAATTGCAGGAAAACATTTGCAAAGATCTGCCTCCTCTTGGCAGGGAAATCTGAAAGAGGGAAAAATATAAAAAGCTAAGCAGAAGCCTGATTCCCCAAGCATTGATTTAAAAACATCCTTCTGGTGCTATTCATAGCCTGACTAGGTTCATTTATCTCACTGACCAGTGTGCTCAGTATCCCTCCTCACAACAGCTTTAGTGCCTTCAGGACTTTGAGATAAATCTTTTTTTATCAGGGAGACGGGTCAAAATGATTACACATAAAAGTGTGTCATTTTAAGATAGACTCAGACTTGTATTTTATTGCTCTGGAAATTATTTCCCTGAAAAAATCCTAAACTCAAAGCTGAGATCTAGTAGCAAACTCAGGGTTTTGCTGCTTGAACAAATCCAGGAGGGGCCGCAGGACACATCCATACAGAAAACTACAGCTCATCATGCACCTGTTCCCCATTCCACTGTGGGCAGTGGCTGGGTGGGCTGAGCTGAGCTGCCCACAGGGGTGCGACCACAAGAGACCCAGCCTTTGGGGCCACCTGAGAGCTCACTCCATCTGACGTGGGAGGCCTGGCCTGGCTGGCACCACCTGCCCGTGGGCAGAATGCCAAGAGGACACAAGTGAGCGGCTTCACCTCCTCCACAACCCACCTCTCATCTTCCCTCAGCCACATCAGCACTTGCTCAGCCGCTTCTTTCAGTGTCTGCATAAAAGTCCAGGGATGAGGGGAAGCCTCTCTCTGATGCACTAATGCAGGGGACCCCTTTATTAATGACTAACAGAAGGAGGGTCTAGCCTTTATGACTCCAGACAAATAGTGCTCCGGAGAAATTATTGGTAAGATTACAGCTCTTAGCATGGCTTTCTTCTGGAAGGATTTACCTATGGATCTGCAGGACTCAGAGAGAGAGGAATTTTTCATTGCTTTAATTCATTCCCTTATGATTCCTTGTATATGCGCGCATACACGTGCAGTAGCCACGTTTTTTAGACCTGCAGTCATAGAATAAAAAACATCCAATTGTGGTAGATCCAGTGAAAAATTAAAACAACCATAAAGGCCATTTCAATACCTAACATTCCTAGTGTGTTCCTTGTTATGATTTTTTATGATTATCTGGTTAGAATTAGGAAGCTTATTTTCCTTTAGGAACCTGCAGAGCTGGCAGCTGCGAGGTAAGTTGTGGTGTTACAAAATGTTTGAAATATATCTATTTTTAACAACTTTGAACTACTAAGTAAAAAAGAATATAGAAATTATTAAGTAGAAACCTTCAAAACTGTTTTTTTTCTCTCTTTTTTGTGTCAGTCTTTATATCTCAGCAGCAGTTTTTATTTCTGAAAGCCAAAGAACCCTGGAACTCATCTCTGTCTTTGGTTGACTACAAACTCTGCAAATCCATATGGGTCTCTGTTTATTCATTTGCCCTAAAAGCATGTTCTGCTGTGCTTTCACTGAGATATACTCTGTTTCTGTCCTCATTTTACATCAATGCCCTTACTGATGCTTTTCTATATAACAATTGCAATAACATCTCAAAAAGTGCAGTTTTATTCTGTGTGTTCTCCTTTATCTTAACTCCACCGAGTAAGTTCTCAGCTCTTTATCAATGCTCTTAAACTCAGCTGTCAGGCTTCAATCAGGTAATTTTCTTTCTGCAGCTTTGCAATGTAAGAATCTCTTGTCCATTAAAGACAAAGGGTTTAGGGAAATCTTGGTTCAAAGAAATAAAACAGAGACAAATCTGTGGGAAGTTCAGAGAGTTCTAAGCCTCGGAGATAAACTTATGAGGAACCTTTACTACATAGCTGATATTTTGTTCTTCTTAGCAAGCCATTTATTTATAAAGAAGGAAAATATCATGGCAGGTCAGAAGAGCAGAGAATTAATTTTAAAATGTGCTGTGATGTCTGATGTAGACAGCCCAGCTCTGCTGCCATTGTGATCCTATTCAAAGGTTGTGAGGGCTGGATGGGAGCCAAAGCCTCCTGTACCATCAGCATGAATGATGGTGGTGCTGGCCCTGGGAAATCTATATGAGGAACTAACTGGAAGGGTTTGGTTTCTTTAAATAGTTAACACAGTGTTGTGAGTACTATCCCAGTGGGGGGAAGGGGGGGTGCGTGTGTGTGTGTGTGTGTTTGTAGAAGTTTTCTTAGAGACAGCTGCATGGTGATGATGTGCAATGACATCATCTGACATTTGGGATTTTAATCCGTTAGTCTTTGAGTGTTGCTTTTTAAATGGCTTTTCACTAATTCCCAAGAATGCCTTTTCAAATTCTGTAGGCTAAAGGAAGTGCAAAGGCAAGTGTGGAGTGTTGGCAGAAAATCATGTGCTTGTTTAAAGGGCAGTGGGGCCAGTGACCTGGATTTAGCTGGTTGCATTGCTTCTTAAATGAGACAAATTGGTGAAACCCATTTTCATTATATAGAATGTAATACATAGTTTTAACAACAAAGCTGTTGTTAAAATGCTTTAAATGTTCACCTCCCTTTCTATTTTCTTAGTCTGACTTCACCTCACTTCATCTGTGAGATGCTTTTGACTTATTATACTCCATGCAAGAAGAACTAATTCCTGAATCTTGCCAGCTGCCAAGTATTTTCTTTCTTGCCCATGTACCCAAAGCCCAGTAACACACTTCAGGAGGGGGAGTTGAAGAAATTGTCTGGTCACTAAAAAAAACCTTTCACTGCATTATTCGTGTCTTAACTGGAGATAAATGGCCATGTGTGACACGAGCAGTGATACATCATCTGCTGAATTCTTGCATTTTTATCCCAAGGCTCAGCCATTCTGCAGCACCAAGGTCTCCAGCATGCAGGCAGTAATTGGGTGTGACCTAATTAGATCCTAAATAACTCCAGAGACATGCCAGTGTGGCCTTCCAGACAGTCTCAGTGAAAGGTAGTCCTCTCCTGATGCTGACATGATCCCCTTCCCTTTCTTGTGTAGAAGGTTATAAGGATTTCTGCCTGCCAAGGCTGACTGAAGACCAGGGGATGCTTTGCAGCACTTGGCTGTCACAGCACCCAACCCATGTCAGAGCTTGTGGGGCCCAGGAGCTGACTGGCCCCTTTCCCTCCTTGTCATCATCCAGTCCATCCCAGCTCAAGGGCTGGGACTGTGGCAGGGAGGAGATGGGTGCTCTGGCACGGTGGCCCCGTGGGAGAGCCAGGCCTCAGGGACCGTGGGGCTGGCAAGGGTGTGTGTCCATCTCCAGGCCCTGCACTGCCTGCCCACTGTGCTCCCTGTCCCGCCCTTCCTGCTCAGCTCTCCCACCACTGCTCCTGCAGCCCAAACACGCCCTGGCTACGCTGCCTTGGCCCGGCTCTCAGTGGTTGAGGGAGCTCTCATTTAGAAATAATTTGTGTGGACTTTTGACTCAAGCTCACCCTGCATGCGGATTTGCATTTACCACAAACTTTTAACAATAATTTTTCTTCGGGTTCAAGTTTTCATTCCCGCATTTTGACCAGATGTTCTGTGCCAGGGCACCGAAGTGGAAACTGGTCTGGGCATGTGCCTAGCAGGAAGCACCATTTATGGATGGAGCCTCAACAAAGCTTTTGTTGATTGCTGGGTTAGAGCGAAACATGGGGAGGAAGAAATGAATATGGACTGAGAGCTGCCCTGAGCAGGGATCACAGCATCCACAAAAGGTGCCAGATATTTAATAATGCATGACAGACTGGACAGAAGTGATAATTATCCAGATAGACAAAAATCTTAGCTGCTAAGAGAAAAAAGTACAATAATAACACATATTTTTCTAGGTGTAGCCAACTCGTTCCTCTCCAACAGTTTCCACCTTCTCCATCTTTATAACTTGAGCTCAAGGGAGTTTTCAGGTCTCGTTCTTGCATCTTTGAAAACAACACACCTCCATATAAACAAGATTCTGCGTGACTCAGGAGTTTTGTGAGGTTCCAGAATCAATGAGATTAGGCAGTGCTTTTTCTAATAAATCTGAAGTATTTTTAGAGACTTGATTTTGTTGTTGAGCACTTTTACTATAGAGTTTCAACTGAGCAGCTTATCTTCAGTTGTCCTTGGGCTGCACATTTTCTAATTTCAAGATAACTTTGATGTTGGGATTGGAAACAGCTTCACCTGATTTTGTGTCACAGCTTCCAAGAGAAGTGGCCAAAAGCGAGTAAGTGTGTGTCTCCCCACAGAACAGCACATATCTTCATCAGCACTGGCTTGGGACTCGAAGTTTCTCTTTACTTCTATTTAAAAATAATAATTTAAAAAATCACCTTTTGACCCTAACTGACCTATTTAAGAGGCTATTTACTACGAGGATGAGGAAAATAAAATGCGATGTTTTCATTAATGTAGGCTTTTAAAAATTCTTTGGAAATTGGGTCACAATTTATATTGAAGTCTACGAATTTCTTTACAACTTTAAGTATAAAACACATCAAAAACATCAGTGGTGATGTTTTGTCATTGTTGCTGATGTTTTATAATCATTTGAAAGACATTTTCCTAATGAGCTTACAATTGTCTTTAATATGTATCACATAATGAGCATTTTGCTGTCACTTAATGAACATTCTTCCATCACTAATCAGTCCTCCATCAACCACTCCAAGTAGAACTTTAACATGAATAATGAGGTATATGGAGTTTTAAAAACACTTTTCAGTCTATGTTTCATGATCTTGGAAAATAAATTAGTAATTTTTATTTCCAGTTCAGAGCTCCAACCTCTAACAAGATAATGGGGCGGGGGGCGGGGGGGAGGGGGGGGATGAGCACACTTTTAGAAGTAAATGAAAGATTGATTTCAGCTATTTTGCCTACATTTAATTTTGCTTTGGTGGACTAGAGTAAACATATATGAACATAAAATGTAACTTAGATACCCAATTCTCTTTCAGAAAAGAATTTCAACAGAATACTTGATTTCAAAATTTGTAACACATGGTCCAATGTTCAGTTGTATCATCAGTCAGCCACGCAAGGATCAGGGGCAGTGTCACACTCCATGTAAAATTATGTTGTTTTGCTTTTCTTATAGAAGCCCACAGTTTTGCTGTTGATTCCAGTGGTGCTTAAATAGGTGTTCAGAAAGGTCATTCATAAGTAACATACAAATTATAGTGGCAATCACCGAGTTTATGATCATATGAATAAAATTTCTGATTTTCAGGGTTGTGAAGGGCATTTCTCTTTCAGCTAGTACCTCATTAAGAACCTTGAGGTGTTCGAAGAGGACTACAGTAGCAACAAACATGCAAACACAAGGAAGTGAAGCTCTCCACTGGGATATTCCCCCTTCTGCTGTGACCAGTAAACTCTGCGATGAAAGCAGGATACATATGAGCTATCTCAGCCGGACACTCACCCAAGTGTTCATTGTGATGAGACTGGGAGAAAAGAATAGTAAAAAATTCAGGACAGTGGGCATTTGCTTATAGTCCTGAGGTCCAGAGGTCAATTTTGTGGAGTCATTCCAAAGGAAAGACCCAAGCATGCTGAAGCTAATGTCAAGAGCAGAGAGGATTGCCAAGTTAAAAGAGAAAAGGAATGAGGAAGAGTGTGAAATACATGAGTGGATTGAGCCACAAATCCCCAGAAATGGGCACTCCATCATGAACTCTGCTCAGCATAAGCACCATGGATGCTGGCGCTCGGCCATCTCTGTGAACCTGCAAACTGAGAGAAACATTTCACTGATGAACAAACGTCTCTGTCAGCAGCCGCTCAACCTAAGCATCCCTTCAATGCCAGCCAGAATTTCCGTGTGAGGAGCCAGGCACACACTGTGCCACAGCGACAGGCACCAGTGTGCTGTCATGGGTGTGTCGCCGCTCCTTCCTGGCTGTGCAGATAAGGTAAAATGCCTCTACCAGGCTTCTCTAATTGCCTTTGCACTTCAGCTACTGCTGGGCAGATCCATAACATTGCTGGTAGTTTGGACAGTGATTTTAACCGAGCTAATGAAGCTCTCCATTATCCTTCATGGGAGGTGGCTGAGGGTGAGATCAGTGAAGTGAATCCCTTCATAGACCGTACCAGCAAAGGCCACTGCAGCCAGAGCACCTCCCTGTCACTTGTGGGCCTTCACAGCAAAGTGCAGGACAGGCAGCAAACCAAGGAGGGATATTTCCTACATCACCTTACACCAGGACTCACCCGGGGATGTGTGTGAGAAACCCAGAGTGTCTGCATGTTCCTCCTGCCTCTGTCATTGATATTGCCCTCCAAAGTGCACGGTGTGCTGGAGGAGGAGAGGCCACAGGCAGTGGCTAATGAAGCTTCAAGAACAAAGTAAATCGGGACACAGGTGACTCACAGAACAACAGAATTGTTTCAGTTGGAAAAGCCCTCCAAGATCATTGAGTCTAACCATTTCCCAGCACTGCCAAGGTCACCACTAACCCATTTCCCCCAGTGCCACACCCACACGGCTTTAAAATCCCTCCAGAGATAGGGACTCCACCACTGCCCTGGGCAGCCTGTGTCAGGATTGGGCAACCTTTCTTCCATTAAGAAATTTTCCCCAATATCCAACCTGAACTTCTTCTGGCACAACTTGAGTTTGTATCCTCTTGGATCATCCGTTTGTAGTGACAAGAATTTGCACTCCAGACTGGCACTGTGGCTGTTCGCCAGAGCTGAGGTAGAACACTGAGACAGTGCCTGTAAGGAGAGACTAAAAGGGCATTCCTGGGGAAAACTGGAATACCTGTGAGCATGGAAGGCTTGCATGGAGGAAGTCTGCCTGGAGATCAGTTGAACATCTTCTCCAGCCAGAGATACAGAAACAGTCAGAGTGTCCCTCCTGTGGGTGGCAAGGGCACTGCTGGCCAATGAAAGGTGCCAGGCAACGGGAGAGACTCTGCACACACTCATCCATGTGCTTATCAAACAAAAACCAGCAAAGTGAACAAAGGGACATGATCTTCCTGGCAGCTGGTTTAGCACCTTGTATAAGCTACAGGTTTTGCATAGCAGAAGTGCAGTGAGTTGTGGGTTGGTGTTTCTTGTTTGTTTTGTTTTGATTGTTGGTTTTTGTTTGTTTGTTATGCTATGTTATGTTTTTGTTTAAATATGTGACCATCACATTCCACTAATTGCATACCAGCACTCCGGGGCAGGCACACTGAACAAGGTGCTGGTTTACATTGTATAGAAAAAACCCCAGCAGATCAAAAAAGGGAACTCTTTGTAGTGAAAGTTGTCATTGCAAGAACAGGGATTTTTCTTCACCGAATTCTAACAAGGTGGAACTGGTTTTTGTGAAGCTATCTGGCTTGTCTCTAGCCAGGAGTCTCTTTTCCAGCAGACTGAGTTCCAATAATTCATCTTACCAAACACTTCCTGGCAGGGAAGAAAGCAATTTCCAAGTCTGAAACAGGAATTTCTTTAGCACCGCTGATTCTCAGAACAGATCTTTAGAACATTTATAGACAGGTGTAGAAGATAAGTGGCATTTTCAAATCTGGGTCAGCTTTATCTGTGTGCATTCAAATACCAGCAAAAGAATGTAACTGGTGTGAAACCTGGCAGGAGAAGATTGAGGGATGGCTCCTACAGGTCCAAATAAAATCTGATGGTATAAAATGTTGGACCTTCCCCATGTTCCTGACCACTTGTTGCCCATTGCATTTTCTGTCCCTTCCTCAGGTGAGTGCTCTCCCCTGGCACTACCAAATAGGCTCAGCTATGGCTGCCACCACATGAGTAAAATCTATCAACTGGCACAAGTCCGGTTTTGTGCTTAATATTTGGGTTTTTTTACCGTCAGGATGGTCAGTCACTGGCACATGTTGTCCAGAGACGTTGTGGGGTCTCCATCGTTGGAGATAATTCAACAACTGACTGAACACAGCCCTGAGCAAACTGCTCTGGGTGCCCCTCCCATAGAAATCGGGTTGGAGCAGTGACCTCCAGAGGTCTGTTCCAACCTCCACCATTCTGTGATTTTGATGTTTCATGGATGAGAGGGAAGCAGATCTTGGTGATGTTAACAAACACAGCTCTCACAAACCAGTATGGGGAAAAGGCCAGTGGGGCCAGTTCAGCCCCAGGTGGAGATGACCCAGCTGGCTGGGATAAAGGGGAAACTGTGGGAGCACTGGGCTGAGCTGGGGGTAAAGGCTGCCCAGTTCATTCAGCTGTGTGTGCAAATTGCAGTGTTCACACTTGCATATTCCTGGTTGCACATGGGATTGGGTACTTGTGAGCATGGGAAACACCACGGCTCAATAAAATTAAACCCACAACTGCCATAGACGTGCACATTTACTCAAAAAAAGGAAGGCACCACAGCTGTGGGGGCAGGAGAACAGAAAGTAAAGACTCTGAAACGAAAGCGAAAGGCACAATGAAATTGCTAATGACATTCAAGAGTGGCAAAGGGCCCTGACTGTTAACACTGATGAATATTAACCTCTGACAGTGACTCTGAGGGAGATGATAGCTATGCACCTTAGAAGGCTGCAAAACAAGATCAGAAAGCAGCACTTCAGTGGACAAGCTGCTAGAATCATGCACATATCAGAAATTAATTTCTCTAGCTTAACTTACTCACGATATCACATAAAACGATATAATGGTTCGCTTTGGTCCTAAAAATCCATGTCTTTAACAAAATGCAAGAATGAACAGAGAGCTGCCTCCCTGGGATCTTGCACTGTGCATGTCGTCTCTGATGGTGGAACTGCAGACAGCATTTGGATGATGGTTCATCGAGTGAGACTGCCTTTTATAGGCAATAATGCAAATAAATTGCATTATCAAGGTGCAAAATATACATTTCACACTCTTTTGAAACCCTTGGACAGATTTCAGAATCATATTTTATTTTGCTGAGGTACAGAATTGTTTGTGTGCATTTCTTTCCCATTTCTGGTTTTCTTTTCTGTCCCATGCAGGCATAGAAGGAAAGGTTGCTACTGTATACTGAGAGTAAAGGCAAACCCAGGTAAATCTACATAGGTGTCCAGCCCAGACTCGCAGCCCAGTCTGACACCTGTGTGCAAACATCTCCATTCCAGACCTAGTGCCAGTTTTGCTCATTGTTAATCCTCGGGACAGAGTTCTTATGATCCTATAGATTATTAATTTCAGTATGTAACATCTGTCACAACACATCTGAAATGGAGGTGAATGGGTTCCAGCATTTACCAGCACTTTGATAATCATTTTTCTTCACCAGATTGCCCCATTCTCTTGAACACACACTAGGCACATTTGAATAATATGCCTGTAACTGCAGTATGTTTTCAGAACACTCTTCCTTGTGTAAGACAATGCAAAAACTGTAATCAGAACCCTTATATTAATACACTGAGCGGTCATAAACATGAAAGTGCTGATGGAAGAGAAATTCATAAATATTCTCTTGTCGCTCTTCTAATGTGTGTGAGAAACTGTGAAAAATTGTTCTTTCAATGTATTTCTCAGAAATTTTGTCACAGAGAGGGAATGATTAAAGAACTGGTGAATTTGAGAGCTGAAACCCCTGTGCACCCTTTTGCCAAAAAATCCTACTGTTACTGCTTATTCCTGTGAGCAGACAGACCCCTGCCTGCTGACTCAGCTAGAGTCCTCTTGTCACAGTAAGCAGAAAAAAGTGAAAACTAATGCAAGCAGGACTGGCTGTCTGAGGAAGATTTTACTTTCGAGCTACAGAGACAGACATATATATGGCAGTGATAGAATTTGGATCAAAAGATTATTTATTTAAGTTAAAAAATTTGCACATTTCTTCTGCTTGTAGGAGAATTCACATAGGAGACATTCCTGTGGATTTTAGTTTTTTCCAGCTGAAATTTATCTTTCTCATTCAGCTTTCTTACTATTATTTCCTAATTCTGTACATCGAAGGACCTAATTTATATTTTCTTGCCTCGTGCTGCTTGTAGCCTTGCAGAAAGCCTACACAGCCCGTCACTGGGTGACATGATGCTTCTCCACAGGAACTCTGAATTCAAGAAAAGTCCAGGAAGTGATGAAGTGCCGTGTGAAACACTTCTTTCTGATTCCAGAGTTTGTGTTTTAGGAATATGAGATGGGAGAACTGGTCTCATTCCACCGAGTTTGTTTTAGAAATACCATCTCCCCATATTCCCATGCAGAAGCAAAGCCGGGAGGAACGTGCTGGTGGGGGGAGGTGAAGGTCTGCTCCTGCTGCTGCTCCCACACGTCGCAAGTACCAGGTCAGCAGCTACTGAGACACGTAATTATGCTTGGTTATTTTGATGGGGAGACAAAACCCAATGTTTTAAAACAAATACATCTAAAATCAGCTCTACCTATCAACTGCTGAATACATTAGGTGTAAAAGCATTGCTGGCTCTCGGTCGTGGGCCAGGTCTGTCAGGTAAGAAACCAAGAAAACAAAATCAATTGCTGAAGAGGGGAGCTCACAAGGAGGGAACTGCAGCTGGGATGGGTCTGGCCCTTTTGCCTGTCAGCAAAAATTTGCAGGAAAATCTCTCTTACCCTACTGTCAGCAGGAAATTGAAATGTCTTTTTTTTCTTGGAAGGGCATTTATTTTGCAGTGGTTAGTGTCAAGTGGTGATAAACATCCCCTGAAAGAGAAAGCGATGCCTTGCTTTGGGCTTTTTACTGGAAGGTGGCTTTTTACATTTGAACAGCTCCCGAGCAGAGGCCAAAGCGGTATCAGTGAGTTTCTATCGGCAAAGCTTTGGCACTGATTCAAAAGGAAATTTTGGAGCTGGAATTTGAGGTCACTACACAGGGTTTTTTTTTGTAGTAGTAATAGGACAACATTTCCTGATCCATTTATTTCCTGAACACTAATTTATTACTACTGAAGAGTTCAGTCACCCCAGGTGCACTGCTTCATTTTCGAAGTTGGTTACTGTCAGTGCTCTCATACCACACACATACTGCATATTTTGTATCATTGTGCAAAAGCCTCCCTTCACCTGAGGTGGTCGGGTGCTAAGGTAACAAATTGGCGATGGATGATAAAGGAATAAGCACTTCCACACAGAAACACAAGTGTGTGAGTACAGCCAGCACTGTCAGCTCTGCCTGTAGCACAGCTCTGTCAAAGATCCTGTGAGAGAAGGAAACCTGTGAAAATATATGAATTTCATTGAAAATGTATGAAATATTATCAGGGAATCCCAGGCTTGCAGGATTCATTTAAAAAGACTAAGAAAGACTTTTTCCAATTTGGTTTTTTTTTTTCCCGCGGACAAAAGTGAGAGTCAGTTGGAGTTATGATAAATACAAGTATTAATCACAGATGCTTTTATGCCAAGGGCAGATGAAGAATAATGCATTTGCTGAATGCTGGGAGCAGGAATAACAGATGAGTAAATTACTTTTAAAATTTGCATTGAGCTTTAAAAAAAGAAGTATTTATATTAGTACTATCTGTGTTGGCGGCAGCCTGTCTGGCATGGAGCAAGTGTTTGTATAGTGCTGGAGATGCGAGTCCCCGTGGCTTGGAGCTGCAGAGAAATCCCTGAGCCTGCAACAGAGTCCTCTGCCCAAGGATTGCAAACTCCAGGATCTACTTAGTTTCACTGGATTCTTCCTAAGAGCCCATTTTATATGCTAAATGTAAATGACAAAGAGGAAAATACACAGACAAGCTTTTCTATCAGGCAACTATCCTTGAAAAAGTAAAATCAAGTAAACTCTATCCCAGAACATTTCTACCAGTTATAACTGCTGCCTCATGCAAAACAGACCCCTCCTCCTCTGTGTGTCCCACAGCACGAGCAGAGCACTGGCCTGGCAGCACAGCGCCCTTCCTGCTGGTGTCCCAGTTGTCCCACCAGCAGTGGTCCCTGGGTGCAGCGCACCACCAGAGGACCAGATGCCTTGACACATGTCTTTGGAAGCACACAAGGTCCTAATTGTTTGTCATTGCTTTGGTTTCCAAATATTATTTGGTTGAATCTCACAATGTGTTGATAATTTATTGATTACATCTTCACCTCAATGAAAATAGAGGGCAAATTAGAAACATGAGTTGAGCATTGGTTTTAAAAAAATCACACGAGAAACAGGAGTTCAGCATTCAAAAAAGAACTGGGAAGGACTGGTAGATTTGAGGCAGTGACTTTTACAATGACTGACTGTGACATCATGCATTGTATTTATGGGTGTGATATAGTCACACAGTCTAATGCACCTAACCTTAATTTTTTTGTAGTTGTGCCACCCTTCTGTGCATTTCAGTACCTGCCAAGTTAATGTTGTGTTCTCTTGCAAGGGTGGAGGTGAGCACCGTGAGGGGAGGGGGCAGAGTCTGCCCAGGCTCCTTGCACTGGGGGCTCTCATCTCAGCCCACGGGCTGCCCGTGACCCCTCCACTGCTCAGGGAAAACTGCAAATGGCACTCACAAGTGCACTCACACCCACTTTCTGGTTTTTGTGTCATAAAGGGGCCTGAAGCCATTGCTGACGTCTGCCTTCTGTGGCCTGTAGATGTTTAATGTGAGAAATATTCAGCTGCCAAACACTAGTAAACAAGAATAAACAGCTTTGATTGCTATCATGCTCCACTCCAGGCAAAATGCACTAGAACGCACATGTTTTGTGTTCGGTGTTTGACGCATACTTCAAAATCAATTTTAAAGACAGATAAAAGAGGGAGAACGTGTTTCTTTTTGGGCACTCTAATTAACAGAATTAATTGTTTGTTATCTGGGTTCAAAAGCAAAGGAACAGCCAGTGGAAAGTAAGCGGCTCTTATAATACTTTACCTTTACTATAGTTAATATTTTAGTAATTTTTTCCTATAGACAAAGGAAAAACATGCCAGTACTATTAGTTTATAATCTCCTCAGTTTGGCTTGTCCTGTTAGTGGCGACAGTTGGTCAACATTTTTAATAATGGTTATATTACATATATAATGAATGAATAAATGCTTTTCCCATCCCTCCAAACACGTCTAATCTTTAATAAGGTCTCTGTTAGCCACTGACCTGGTTTCACACAGTGCTTCTCACCTTCAGTGTCAAACAGGAGCAGCTTAGATGGGCACCAGCAGCCCAGAAAGCTGTCGGGCCATGCAGGGATACACCCGGTTCCACAAGAGGGAGTTGCTGGGGGGGGTCTTCTCCAGCATTAGCGAGAAGTGACTTTCAGGCTTACATTTTCTTACTTGGGCTTTATGTAGGAGAAAATACAGATTAAATTTGATGAGTAATCTCACCTGGGGGAAATTATGGACACAGTGGTAGGGCATGGTGGCAATTGTAAACTATTGTGTTTTTTTCTGGGACGAATCAAGAGGGGATCTGGCTGCCGTGATGCAAACTGGGGGAAAGTACTTCAGTTCACTTCCAGAACAGTGGGGAAAGCAGCTGCTGGCTGGGACAGGGACAGTGGTCTGCACCAAGTCCTGAGCTTTTCCCAAACACTTCAGCACCAGCCCTGTGGGTCTGGGTACACAGACAGGGCGTATGCTGTGCTCCATCCCATCTCACTCAGGACAAAACAGCTGCTCCACAGATCCCTGCATGACTCAACCTTGCACCTTCCCTAACACTGTGGGACCAGTGCAGCACTGGAAGGATGTTAATCATAAGACCTGCTGGTTTCCTCAGCCCTTGAGAGACTTGAGAGTCCCTTGAGAGCTGGCAAGGGGGTGCCAGGTCCAGAGCTGCCCCTGTGACCACTGGCTGCCAAGGCTTGTCTCTGTTCTGTATCTGAGAGGCCAGAGCAGCTTGCTTTGATGGGCTGTTTTACACTGAGGAAGCTTTGGCATCAGTTGATGTAAATGATTAAATGCTCATCGCTGATTATTTTTAATTATTCAGTGATAGATTTCATCTGAGCTGATGACACTGCTCCTACCTCTAGAAGTCACAGATGCTCTAGTTCATAAGAGAGTGAATATTAAATGTTCTGGCACATGCAAAAAAAAAAAATCTGAAGTATTGGTAAAGCTGAAGAAAGACTTGAGAGATATTGAAAGTAATTATTAATGAAAATCACTGATGAATGAAATCAGTTCCTCGAGTCATAAGAAAACACATCCAGATTGATATGGGAGGGACCATGGGAGACCAGAGCCCAGGCTCTCTCTTTGCTCTGTGGAGTAGCAAAGAGCTTAAGTATGTAAAGTCCTTAATCTACCAAATAAAGGTATGACCTGCTGTGAAACCTTCCACATTTGAGCAGGATTTTGTGCCACTACATAAGCATCCTGCAAGGTACAAAGTCCTCTGAAAGGTGCTGCAATGGAAAAGGGCATTGGTAAGTCAGCCAGAAGAGACTGTGGTTGGCCAGGTAAGATATTCATAGTGCACCAACTGTGCCACAGCTCTCAGCTCACCAGACACGTTCCCAGACTGCAAAGCAGGGACTGTCCTGCCGTGATGCACAGCTTAGCAGACTCATTACCTGGGACAGGTAGGTCCCACTTCAAGCACATCCAGGGCAGAGGTGAATGAAGGAGGAAGGATGCTGCCCTGGGTTCATCTTTGCTGCACAGAGAAGAGAAGTGCCAGGTTGAGTTCAGCAGAGGTGATTTCTAATACAAACAGAATGTTTTCTTGTTATGACTGTTTAAAAATAATAATCTGATATTTTATATATTTATTTCAAAGGTCAAATTTGTTGGGAAAATAATCCTGCAAGCAGCTTGTCACACACCCTTCCAAGTGATTATTTTGTAGCGAGTGGCCACTGGTGGAGGCTGTGGGAAGGAGACCCTGCCCGCCCTCAGGATGTCTTGGCCCACTGTCTGGCCTGGCCGCACCAGAGCGAGAGGACTGTGGCAGTTGTTCTGCTGTGTGGTAGGTCAAACCACTTGCCAGCTGCTGCGGGAGTAGCCTGGCTTCTACTGAATCATCGTTGCCATTATCATCTTCCATCCGCTTCTCTGTTGCTATGCACAGAGTGTTCCTCCCTGATGCCAAAGGGAAGTTAGTCTCAGAGTTTATCAGAATATAAAGTCACTAATGCCTCCAGCATTTCGAATAGACACTGCTACAGAAATTGGTACTTTATGCAGTGTGCTCTGTCATGGAGAAGCTCAGAGAAGATTAGTTGTTCACTGTAGGAGGAGGTGATGGCGCTGCCAGGCACTGCTCCAGATGCTTCTTTCCCAGCCAGACCACATGGCAGAGGCAGGGCTGACCACACAGGGAGGCTGGGGCCACAGGGCAGAGCTGAACATGGCAGGGCTGAATGTGGCTGGGTGCTGGCTACGACGGCTGTGAAGAGTGGTGGTGGTTACTCCCACGTGCCCTGGCATCCCCAGGGTCCTGCTCCTCAGGGCTAACAAGTGCAAGTCTAAACCCCTCATTGCTCCACTCTCAAATGGTTCTCTCCTCTCCCTTCCCCTTCTTCCTCCCAGCTGAGTACCACTGCTCACCTGTGGCCATGAAGACACAAGCCTTCAGCACAGAGTAGGGAACTGGTAATGAGAACAGGTGCAAATGCGGTTTTGGAATGATGTTGTTTCCTGCCCTGAGGTGGAAAATTAGCATCCGCCTGCCCAGTCAAACATCACAGTTCATTATGCTACTGCCCAATACTTTCCAGCATGGTGGGTGTTTCAGATAATTCTCCATCCAAGGTATTTGCCTGAGGCTTTCCCAGCCCCAAGATCTTCTCCCAGCCACCCGGTTGACATTGTAGTGGGTGTGGAGGTAATTTAATTACACCAGAGTATTCCGAGCTTCTTTGCTCTCCTGGCACAGCCTCACAGGGAAAACCAACAGTGAGTGGGCTGGGAAGGGCTGAACTGAACTGTTGTGTATCTTCTCAATGAAATGATGATAGTGCAACAAAACAAACCTCACGGGATTGGATAGTGTGCGGTCCTGGATCTCTCGGGTGCTGCCACTCTCTTTTGACACCGATTCCCCATCCCAGCTGCTCCAGCAGAGCCCGGGCTGGGAGGGCTGCCAGGCTGGGAACAGTGGGGAAACTAGGCGAGGAGCACGAATCAGTGAATGTGTTGGTTATTCATTAGCAGCAAACACTGTACAACACTGCTCTGCAGAGGCAGCAGAGGAGACTTTTTTCTGCAGGACATTGTAAATCTGGGCACATCTCCACTTCTGGTGCTCTCTCCCTTTCTCACTCCTTTCCTCTCTTGTTCTCTCTCTACCCTCTCCCTTCTTTCCTTATTGCAATGCTTTTCCCAAACTAGATTTTTCTGTGAATTAGGTTTTAATGCCTCCTCATGAGAGGCAGTTTTTCATATTTTATATCTCCATCAGTTAAGATTTCTCGCTTATCACCAGCAAAATTGGAGTTTTGATTAAATATGATCCAGCAGCTCTAAGCACATAGTTTGTATTAATTTCAGGGCCTCATTATATGCCAGTGGTATTTATATGGACTTATATATCAAATATACTGTGTGTATATAAGCAGAGACTCTCAGAAAAAACACTAGATAAAGGAGCTATAAAGAAAGAAAGTGGAAGAAAGTCTCTCACTTGGTCCAGCTGCAGAGTGTTTACTGGGCCCCTTCATGAAGGTCATGGAGAAAATGGGGGGGAAGGGACATTTTCAGGGACCAGGAGAGCCCTGGGAATAGCAGGATCAAGCCTGATGTTCCTGCAGCAGAAGAGCCGGAAGGTGCAGAAGCTCATGGCATGAGACTCATTGCAGACCATTGTCCACTCTTATGGACAAGTCATGGGGAGAAAGCACTGCTGGACCAATATGTTCTCAAGAGGGCACCTGTTAATTTAATGAAATAGTTCAATATGCTGATGGCCACATGTTTTTATTCACTGTTCATTCCCATTACGGCCTCCTTCTTTGAAGGAATCCTGGCTGTGCGGGTGCTACGTAACGTGGGACAATGCCCAGGGGTTTGGGCACCAAACATTATTGCTCTGGGATTTCTAGCCTGGGGCTCTGCATTGCACAGACTCTCTTGTGGGTTTGGTTGAAACTCCCTCCTACTGAGAAAGCATCATTTATTTATAATCAAAACCCAAATGAAACAAAGATTACAGGAATACGTATTGGTGACCTTGACAAAGTGGCAGCTCCTACGCTTGGAGAAATATTCTGTGGAGAGCATCACCTGACCAGGGGGGCTGCTCTGAGTACAGGTTTCAGGGCTGTTTGTGTTCTGTGTTGTTCGTCACCTGGTGGTGCTTTAGAGGTCACTAGAAGGAAAATACTGACAGCAGAAGCTTGTGCTCAACCTGACACCACACAGCAGATACAATCGGAAACTCTCCCTCTTTCCATCACTACATTCCTCTCTGTCTTGAGCCCTGTGAATGAGCTGGCGCTGGTGTGAGCTGCTGAGCAAGCACCTGGCTGGCTCTGTGTGCAGGCTGGGCTGCACGGTGTGGGACACCAGCATCTCTCAGAGGAGGGACACTGGGATCTTTCAGAAGAGGGACAGCAGAGCAGGCAGCTCAGCACGGCTCATCTGGGTGGGGCACACGACACTTTAGGCTCATCAGCAGCCATGTGGACACCCGAGCAGGGTGCTGGCTAGCCACAAGGACAAAGCCTTGGATGGAGAGAGGGATGTACCCTTTGTGAGTTTGGACATATGGCAGCATTAGATGAGTTCGTGCTCAGCAGAAGCTGCCCCCAACAAACTCCAGGGAGCTGTGAACCTGCTTGCTCAGGTTAAAGATATGCTTTTTCTACATAAGCTTTTCTAACACCATAGCCCAAGGAGTGCTTTGCATTTGTACCTCTGCCCTCTCTTCTCAGCAGTTAACTTCCACTGTAGTAAAAATTAAACAGAAAAATCCAGAGGACTACAAAAAAGAGAAAAGGTCTAAATTCTGTCCTGCTCCCTGTTACAGTTCCCTGTCATCTCACCAAAACTTTTCTAAGTCTTGTTTGTACTTGTTTGTCACTGGAATCAGTAAGATGCTGCTGCCCTTAAGAGTATTTTACATCTGGGAATACTGCTGAGATCAGTGGGGACTCTGCTCTCCTCCTGCCCCCTGTTTGTCCCAGTCTGGGCATAGCACAGCCTTGGTTCCGAACACATCGACTGAGGTGAGTGAGGTCAGGGACACTGACCCCCCTCACAAACCCTCCTGGGGGTCAGGATCAGGGCAGGTGGTATTGGCCATGCTGGTAGGGGGCACAGGGGCACAAAGTGAGGAGCAAGGTTGTGAGTAGTGGCCAGAGGCTCCACATGCTGGCAGGGTCTGAAAGGCTGGAAGAGGAACTACATTAGCAAGATGGGGTAGGGCACCAGCACCGGCCTTCCCTGCATGAGCAGTCAGGCACCACAGGGCATGTGGCTTAATGACTTTGATGCTGACCTTGGGGGCCAGGAAACCTGAGCCTTGCTCAGCTCTTCTCTCAGCTTGGCTGGGAGGCAGCTCCTGGTGATTGACTACAGAAGGCTCCTAAGGAGATGAGCACATCCACTGGGAGCCAGGCAGTGGCATCCAACCCAGCAGGGCTCCTGTATCCATCCCTGCCTGTGGAGCACCAGACTTGCCAAAGTCGCCACTGGCAGCTCATCTGGCAGGGTGCCCAGCACTGCTGCAGCTCCTCCACGCCTGTTCTCCATCTCAGAGCCGTAATGATGAGCTCTCCTTTCCCATTTGGTTTTGCCTCTTGCCAAAAACACGTCTGGGCAACAGGCCTCCATCATACTCTCTGACAGGAACTGTGAGATGTCACCATCAGAGGTCTGCTGAGAGACATATCCGTGCTATTTCCTACTGTTGCTGATGGGAAGCAGAGATTAACTTTTCCCCTTTGCTTATGCATGCACAAATTTATGCTTTTCTTTTACTGCTTTGGTAAACTACCTTATCTCAACCTACTAGTTACTTTCCATCTTATTTTCTCTCCCCTGTCCTGCTGGGAAGGGGAGTGGCTTGGTGGGCACTTGGAGCCCAGGCAAGGTCAACCCACTACACACATGCAGCACCATTAGCTTCCTCAAATATTTCCAATTACTTAGTTTAAAATACATTGGAAGTGTCATGGCTTGCTAGGGTGGAATAGTGTCTTCTTCAAATAAATAGAAAAATGTTGATTTCAGAAGCGGAAGGCTGGATTTTAAGATTAGAATGATCTAACAACCTTATATGCAATGCCTTCTACAATGTCTTTGGTTGGTTCTCTTCCCAAGCCCCAAACTCCCAGGTATTATATAGAGACTGTCCCTGCAAGATTCCAATCTGCACTGAGTAAATCCCACCAGAGGAGAATCATTCCTAACTATTGGAATAACTGGTCAGGGGCTAATAAGTATTTCAAAGACATTTTATGCCTAGTTTTCTACTCTGAAATCATTGTTTTGAATCCTGTAGGATGCTTTGCAGATCTCATTAGGGTATAAACAGAGCAATTTTAAGTAACTTGATGCGTTGGCTTTTCCGTGATTTTCCTTGTTAGGAATCCTAATCCAATGACAGAAAGCAAAGAGGAGAGATCAGATATTAAGCTTGCAGTTTATACTAGGATGCTGAAAAGAAATCAAAGTAAAACCATGGGTTTGAAGCTGTTAAGCAGTACATTCCCTCTGCTGTGTGTAGTTTTGCCTCCTTGACGCCAGTGGCTCCAGAAGCCATCTCTCATAACAGGTTCTGGTTTTATCCGGAGCTCACGCATGGCTTGGAAGTTAATTATAGTTCTAATATTCTTGCTAATGAATTTGAGCATAATTATAGAGTGGAATGATTTCAGAGATACTTTACGTGGATACTAATTGTTGTCTTCAAGTGTTGGGTAACTGGCTTCCTCATGGGAGCCCTGGGAGGGAGCGTGGAGGGGAGCCCAGCAAGCCCTGCCAGGCAGAGGGACGGGGCGCTGGAAGCATCATGGGGGCTGTGTCTGTGACACATTTCCCTGTGGCTGGAGGCTGTGGGGACACCAGGATGGCCAGGAGAGGGATGCTGATCTGGGGACCTGCCTGGGGCTGCCTGTCTGAGGCCTGGCTGCCTTCCCATCGGGCTGTCAGTGTGTGCCACAGGCAGGTGTGGGGGATGCCCAGTCCTCAGGACTGTCCAGAGAGGTGGGATTCAGCCAGCACAAAGGCCTGGCGGTACCAGGGCAGGGGTTTCTCTCGCAGCGAGCTGTGGCATATGAGGGCCAGGCCCTCATGGGTCAGTGTCCCAGCGCTGTGAGCACTGCTGAGCCACAGTGGCTGTGTGTTGGAAAACCCATTAACCCGGGTGGTCGTGGATAGGTGGATGCTCCTTGGAATGATCTTTGGTGGAGAGGAAATGGGTGCTCCAGCAGAACAGCAGGCAGAAGGACACTGAGGAGGCTCCAGCTGTCAAATGGGCCAGGGTAACTTGAACAGAGAACACAGAGCCTGAATTTTACAGTATCTGAACAGCTAATAAAAACAACAGAATTATGTTCCTTCAGGCAAAATATCATGGCTGCTTCTCTGCCTCTTTTTCATGTCTCATTTTATGCTTGCAAGTCATTCCTGGAGTCTGAGACATGACATTTCTCTTCATATGGTCTCTGTCTTAAGGCAAAATTTAACCTCTGGGAAAGCTTATCAATTTGAGAAGTTTTGCAAAGATCAATACAAATGGCAATGATTATTGAAATGGAAGCTTGTGGGTTACATTGAATTAATGCAATATCTGTATTGAGATGTGTTTTCTTTCTTTTGAATAATTTAATAAAGTTCAAATCTCCTCTGAGAGAAAGAATTAATAGAGCAAAATGTTAATTAAGGAAAATTACTTTTTTCACAGCACAGTTCTTCAAATGAAATAATACTGAGTGAAATGACTGAAGTTTACCCTGATTAAAAGTGGTGTCAGTGTTTGCAAAGCCTCAGAGCGTGCGCACTCCCTGTGCCTGGCAGACTTAGAGCTTCTCTGGGTGATGATGCCAGTGTGAGCATCCCACCATCCCTTCTTCAGCCCTTCTGGACAGGGACAAATGGGAGATGCATGTTTACATCCTTATGTTTACTTATTTAAATTTGAAACTATTTCCTTGCCCTCATTCTCATCAGAACACTGACTGGTTTGCAAAACAGGTCAGATATGGGATATGTTTCCATGTGTGATTTACCTGGATTCCTGTAGCCTAGCATCCAGAGGTAAAATGTACATTCATACACAAACATTTTGGTACATGTAAAGAGAGACAGCAGAATCACAGTCGGTACTGCAGCTGCCTACACCACGCAGTGATCAATCTGTACAGACACAGTTACACAGTGGTCATTCATTCCCATGGACACTGAGATCCTCATGCACAGCACATGGGAATTCACACCCCAGAGAGTTCCAAACCTTTCCCAGAAAAGGCTGGGTGATGAAAACCAGCAAGAGCCTATGGAGGAAAGGGAGGTTGACAGGTTCAGCAGCATAACTCAAAGTGGTAACTACCCACCCTGGCCCTGCTGAGACTGTGCCAAATGATGGTGGAGAGCACAGGAGCACAGGAACAGAGGTAATGGCCTGGGTGTCCTGGGTGTCCACTTTCTCTAATGTTTAGGTAATGCTTCCAGATTGCTGTAAAGATTAGAGGTAAACTGGTGTTTATTTTGTGCTATAATTTGCTCTTATCAAAGCAAGGCATAAGCAGAATTCCCTTCCTGCCACCAAGGACACATCACCCCATCATACATGGTGGGGAACACGCTTCATCCCTATGGATAAACTATGTGTGTAAGAAATGAGTAAATAAGTAGGGTTTGATCGGTAATCTTGCAAAGTATGGGAAGAAAGGCTTAGAAAATTTCTCATAACATTATTTTGACTTGGTTTAACTAGATGAAGCTGTGGCCTTCCTAAGCTGTGATCTGGCAGGCATTCGTTTTTCTGCAATTATTCTCTTGTCATTGCACAACTCCCATGATTCTTCCTCGGGCTCTTTGCAGCATCTCTCTGCCTCAGACACTCTGAAACTGCCTCTCCAGGCCCCAGTCCTGCCGTTCCCCGTGGCCCTGTGAGCTGTCCCGCGGGGACCAGTCCGCTCTGATTTGGGTTAATGGCCAGGAAATGAGCTCTCAAGCTTGAGGGCGGTGGGAGCAGAGGATGTGAATTATCAGTCGCTGGGTTCCCTCTGGCTGCTCCTTTACTGACCTCAGTGTCTCAGCACATTCATCCCAATTGCTGCTGAGGCTCATGCACAATAAACCAGATCCTCTCCTCTCCTCTCCTCTCCTCTATATTGACTCTTGAAAAAGAGAGTCAAAGTTTGGACTTTGGAATTAATTATTACTAATCGAAGTATGTAAATTCATGAACACGTTCACTGGTGCCTGGCTGATGCAGAAGTGCACACCACCAGAGAGGTGTGCAAGGGCACACACACACCTCGGGCAGCCAGGCATGCTCTGTTCCCTTGCACCTTGCTTTAGTGAGTGGCTACGGAGGCAAATTACTGATTCTCTAATTTGGTGGTGGTGGCGGCGTCTGCACTGGGTGATGTGTAAAGAAAGTGAAATGAACTCTGAGGATAAGGCACTTAGCAGACAGTGAGAGAAGGATCATTTCTTTGATTTCAGACAAATCCTCCCTTCAGTCTCCTGCTTTTGATCTTTGCATGGAAGGACAAGTTTGATGTAAGACAAATGTCTATCAAGGTTTTATTTAAAAAGCATGCTTTCAACAGAAGGTGGCACACTGATCAAATGTGACATTAGAAGAAAAGCAGCCTAAACAGCCCAGGAATGCAGAAGGATTAAATTGAGGCCTCACATGAAAACTATTACTGTGTTATTAGGCAAGTGTAGCCTTTCAGGCAATAATGTTTGGGTGCTCTTAATCCATGCTGACAGACAATAGTTAATATTTGCACAGTTGTAATTTTTTTCTGCTCTCTTTTCTGATTAATAGAGCATGACAGTGCACAAAACATTCTTCAGCAGCTCTACTCGATGTAATTCTGGGAGCAAATAACAGGTATCTTTTGGAAACAGTGCCTGGCTCTTGGGGACCATTTGAAAGGCCTCATTTATGGTCCTAGCTGAGGTGGTTCAGAGCTCTGGGGAACCAAGGGCACAGAACCAGTTGCTCTGGACCTGTATCATCAATATCACCACACCAGCAAACTGCAGAGCTGGAGCAAAACCTGGGAATGGACAGAATCTGTTGACTGAGGAGATCCTGGGAAAAGGCACTGAGGGCTGCAGCTGAGGGAGGACTCTTGCATGGACACCACAGCTGCCCTCATGATGCCCACACCACCCCTCAGAGCAACAAGAGCAAGGGTGAAATGTAGCAAATTCCTTGGAGACAGGCACGACTCTCAATGCGTGTTCAGCCCAAAGAGAAGGAGAGCTCTTTTGCCTTACTCTGTGCTTTGCAAAGCCATTCCAAGGTCGTGGTCTTTTCTGAACTGTCATTGCAGTTCCAGGCACCATGAGAGTCTAGCTCAGCACTATACACATTTCTTGTTGATCACTATTTCCTTTCGTCCAATCCATTCTCTTGTCTACAGTCAGAAAGGTCAGAGAGTCATATTTATTGCTGTAAAGAATTGCCCAGCAGAAGGAAGAAGTGAACTTTAAAGAACATGAGTGATTCACAGAGGATCAATCCCAATTTCGATTAGTCTGTAAAAAGTGTGTCTATTCTCACCTTTGCACTTCTGAGGGACATAAATATGCAAAAATCAAGTGAACATTCTAATTTATTTCTGTGTCATATAGTTCATATCAGAGACTCAACTGGCATATGTGCAGGGGCTTCTTCATTCTTTCCAGGGTGCAGTTTAAAAAGCACGGGAGAGAAAAGTGAGCCAAAGCACTAAGGCAGGTGTCAGCAGCACCAGAGACATAGGTCTCTGTTCCAGCAGCTGTGGGAGCTCTGTGCCACTGTCCCTGCTGCGTGCAACCGGATCAGGTCAGTCAGAGGAGCGGGTGCACTACTGGAGCCTTCGGCACTGCTGACACTGCTGGACAGCCAGCCAGGGGACAGCTGGTGGCTGAAGAGGGGCCGTGGTTCCCTTCCTAGACAGTAGGACCTGACCAACCCACAGTCCTGCCCTTTCTCAGGCTGCTGGGTCTGTCCGTGCATGATGCCAAACCCCCCATGAGCAGAACTGTGCTTGGCTCAACGTCTGGCCAGAAGCTCCTGACAGCGCACACTCTTACAAGGTTTGGTGGTTTTACCCAGCAGGAAAGTCACCGGGCTGCTGTCCATCCAGGGTAAATGCATTGTTAATGTTTGTCCTAATTTTAAACCAAACTCTCTTCCCCCATTCCTCTACCATTTCTATCCAGGCAGGGGAGTAGAAGTGCAAGTGCAGATGAATATCCTCTTTCTGAAATATCCTGTCCTGCCCCAACTCCCTCGTGGCTCATGGACCAAGTGGGACAGCAAGGGGTAAATACTGGCAGTGCTGAAGATTCTGCAGATCATCCAGGTTGTCATTAGAGAACTGTGTCTCCCATCAATGGACTAGCATTGCTAATGGCCCTGTACTGAGACAGCGACTGTGGCACACCGAATACCCAGCCATTAGAGACCAGAGTGTGTTATGAGACCAAAGTCACACTGAATGTCAGACAATGATATCAGGGTAAAATCTTCAGTGCCTTCTAATGAAATAAATGGTTCTTTGAATCATGAATAGTATGAGTTTTAAATAGGGCTGACATTAAAATGTTCAGGAAGAGGCTTTGTTTGTGCAGATTGATGAGGTCTGAGCAGGGAGAACTGTGGAAACTTGTTATGGGAAAACACCACCCACTCAGCACCAAGACCCCACAGGGGCTGCCAGGGGGCTGGCACCTGTGGGTGGGACACACGATGCCTTTGGATCTGGTCTGAGCCCCGTCCTCTGCTCCTGACACCTGTCCTGGTGTGTGATGGCTGGATCTGCCCTGGTCCATGGCAGGGCTGGCTCCTGCCGCACGTGCAGGGGTGGGCTCGGAGCACAGTGAAGCACCTGCAGCCCACCTTGTCCTCTCCCAGGGGCTCACCCACAAGCACTGTTTCGACAGCATTTTCCTACACTGTTAACTAGAAAAAATGGATTGTAGGAGAGAGTTCTTCTTTTTTTTCTCCTTCATGGGAATGGCAAGAGAGCTGCCCTTCCTGGTGTGGTACCAACATCAGGAAGATCCTCCTCACTTGCTGGGAAGGGGCTGGGGAGGGGCAGGAGCCAGAAGAAGTCTGGCTGTGCAAAGACCTTCTCCTGACACTGATAAATGTGATGAGACTGTGATGCCAGAGTACTTACCATGACATCAGGTCTCCAGAGATGCTGGCACGTGGGCGGTGCATTTCCAGGGCCACCAGCTGCAGCAGGTTGCTGCTCCTGGATGGAGCAGCGAGGGAGTGGCAGCAAGCACTGCTGCTGGAAGTTGACCCCCTTATAAATTGCCTGGAGAGATCCTGAGTGCCAGAGTAATGCTGGAGGTGGGAGCATTTTTGCTAATTAGAGCAGGAGTGGGAAAGTGGAGCGGGCAGGTTCCACCTCCGTATTTGCCCTGCACAGTGCAACATTTCCTTCACTGCCCAGAGTCCTTCCTGTTCCCTTAATGTCTTGCCTGGAAAGAATAACACATTGGAACAAGGTCATGGCTGCAACAACTATAGTTACGTTGCAAAATAATAAAGGATAGGAAGCACTGCTGACCCAGAAGGCAGCACCGTGCCCAGGCCAGCCATGGCGCAGGGGGATGGGTCAATCATCCGAGCAGAGCTGTGGGCCCCTGGACTCACACCTGGACTTGCACCCAGACTAGAACTACAGGCAGAGATGAGAACAGGATCCTGCTACAGAGTGTGACACAGAGATGAAGAGTCTTTGCACGTGAGATGTGGGTATAAGGGGGGAAGAAACACATGAGGGAGCTCAGCTCATAACTCTTCACTCAAACTGTGGGTGAGAGTCTGCTCAGGGCTGCATCCTGCCCTGGAAACAGCCGAGGTATGTGCACTAGCAACTGACATTTTTAGCAACATAAAAATATGAATAATGAGCAAAATTTGATTTATTATTGATCTGATTAGAGAGCTTTAGTACTGATTTAATAAAAGAGAGTGTCTGTGCCATATGCTCAGCTGGTAGAATAAGTCATTTGGTTAGAAGGGAGAATCCCAAAGGCATTCTTGCCCAACCTGGAAAGTGAACCTGAACAGCTGCTGTATGGCAGCTCAGTGTGCTTCAGGCAATCGCTTCCCCCCAAAATAGAGAAAATTATGATGATCACAGAACAGCTGGTGGGAGACGCCCACTGAGGGCTGCGTAATTCCACTTGGAGAGTGAGAGATGATCTCATGCGGGGCCAGCACATAAGACTGATTTCACCCCATGCACAGATGTTAGACCTGGATAAAGGAGACTGGTCTGAATCCTTTTGGACACTGAAGTATATTGCTTTGGAAGAAAAACTTCTCTGTCTAATGCACATCACTGGATGGCTGCCAAAGATCGCTGGGTCCTCTCCACCAGGCAGCTTTCCCCAAGCTGCTCTTCCCCAGGCATCCCACGGGGTTGTTGTGACCAAAGCACAGGACCCGGCGCTTTGCCTTATTGGTTCTTATACTGCTGGTCTCAGTCCACTGAACCAGCCTGTCCAAATCCCTCTAAAGAACCTTCCTGCCCTCTGGTAGATCAACACTTTTACCCAACCTGGTGTCATCTGCAACTGACTGAAGGAGCACTTGATCCCCTTGCCCAGATCATTGATAAAGATATTGAACAGAATGCTATCACTATGCAAATTGATGTATCATTAATAACTAAGGTACATTTTCCTTGATCAAGTCTGGCAAATATCCTATTTCCATTTCATGGGATGTGCATCCCCAAAAACTTTTATAAAGGTGAGCACACTCACATGTGAGTGTGAGTGTTCTCCATTCCCTGGTACTAACCAGTTTTTTCTGGTCTAGATTTGGGGAAAATTGGCTTGACATGGAAGAGAGTGTTGGAATTTTTCTTGACTATATTTTCTTCTCTCTCTCTCTCCTTTTTTTTTTTTATATTTTTGAGGGGGGTTTTTTGGGTCCTTTTTTTTTTTTTTTTGGTTGCTATGGAAACAGCCTTTCCTTATTCAAAATACTTTGATGGTACCACTTCCTATTAAGGTTCACATTTTCTTGCCATCTCTGTCACACTGTGCTAGTCACAGTTCCTCCAGTGATTGCTGCCCCTGCACTGCCCTGGGGGTTGACATTTCTTTATTACAGCAGAGCTAAAACTGACATTTCCCCCAAATCACTTGTTCTTCACAGTGTCGGTGCAGAAGGACAAGCAGAGCTCTCAGGCTCTGTGGTGCCCACAGCCTCAGGGGCTGTTCTTCTCCTCACCCCTCCCTGTCAGCAAGAGGGTGGCACAGTGGAAAACAAGAACTCTGGATTTTACAGGTAGTGGTCATCAGGATCCAGATTCTGCTTCACCCAGTATTTCTAAAACTTTTAGGTAAATAAATCTGCGGTTTTCCCCCTCCCCTACACCTCTTCCTATCATTATTAATCTCAAATTGAGATCTACCAAACCTGTTGGCCACGGACTCATGGATAAGCCTTGTTGTAAGTAGAGTGAAAGGAAGAAACACACAAAAGTTTTGAACATACACTTGAGGTAGGCAGATCCTCAATAGACAGGTCAGATTTATTTGTTTTGGCAAACAGTTGTGCCACGGGCTTTAGGGAAGTGTTTTCTTTAGGATATGAGGCTTGGTCAGTGGGGTGTGCAGTACACAGCGCTCCTCATTCATTTTGATCAGACACCAGAGAAGACAGAAGGAGTGCTTGGACTAAATTTTATAAATCTTGTTTCACTTCCCTGCAAAAACTGGCAATCTCTTTGTCAAACTTCTGAAAAAACAGGGCATCAATGTTTGACAACAGTTCTGATTGCTGAATTAATGCTAGTAATTATATTATCAGTTTATCTCCATTTATTCCATTAAAAGCTCTCCATTATTCAAGACACACCTGCGCACATTATTTTCAGAGATATCTCTGACTCGTTAAAGTTTTCTCAAGTATCTAACAGTAGGTGTAGGCTTCTCTTCACATTTTTGTTGTTTCTACCTCGCAGCTGATGACTGATGTTCTGTTTTTTCGACAGGTTGGAGTCAGAATCTGCGCTGATGAATGTTGCTGTTTGTCGTTTGCCTCCCACTCAAGATTCTCAGCGTGATCCTAATGCCGCTAACCCAGAACCTGGGACTCCTCTTTCACACCCGGCTCTGTTTATCAGCACTTAATGGCTGCAGCAATTAACTTTGTTTTCACTGACTTTTCTCAGCCATTCTCCTGCTTTTAATGCAAATTTTGTTTGAGAAAGCACTTATGCGTTTGGAAAAATAGTCCAGCAATATAAGGATACCCCTTCCTGAAAAATTAGAAATTATGCATATCTCAGTTTTATATTCTGAGATTAGGGTCAGGTTAAATGTAGTGAAAATCTTTAAGAAGCCAATGTCTATGCAGGTCTGTATGGATGTCTCATAAGGTGCTCTCAAAAAAAACAGAAATGCAAAAAAAAGGCAGAAAAAAGCCAATTCATTGACCAACAGTGAGACGCTCGCTGACTGTTGCACACATTTTCCAATGGTGACCCAAACGTGTGTGCAAGAAGGGCCGAAGCTGGGAGGGGAGGGTGAGCACTGAAACCAGAGGGTGCAGCAGAGTCACTGCCACGGGTGAGGGGTGTCCATCCCCAGGGACACCCGCGGTGCAAAGAGCAGAAGGTGCAGTACCAGAGAACATCGACTGTGACACGAAGACTGGGCCTGGCTTTGACCAGATGCTGCCAGTGTGGGGTTCACTGGGGCTTTTGTGGAATAGGATACAGCAGCTTTCATCTGGGCACTAGGGCCTGTACTCTGAGTAAGAAAGGAAGTTGTCTTTGCTTTAAAGCTTGCTTGT
Source organism: Dryoscopus gambensis (assembly GCA_013389985.1). Classification (NCBI taxonomy): domain Eukaryota; kingdom Metazoa; phylum Chordata; class Aves; order Passeriformes; family Malaconotidae; genus Dryoscopus; species Dryoscopus gambensis. The sequence continues at coordinate 67,913 of WEIT01014905.1, read as the reverse complement.
GATTAATTTTACCCTAAGTCTGATGAGAACTCGGTCCCTCCACCAGGCTCAATGGCATGCCCATGTCATAGGTTATGACAAGATGATATAACTGATGATGCAATGATAACTGGGCAGGTGAGCAGTGCATGCAGTGCAAAAAATTGCAGCAAAACCTCTGCGACCTTGTTCATGCAGTAATGAATGATGGCATGGACAGAGAGATTGGGATCCTGGATGCTTGACCAGAAAATCAATGAAATGACAAGTATAGCTAGTCTCATTTCTTCCTGACCTCTTCCAATCACCTTTTACTTCTTCACAATCGTGTCTGTTGTCTGTCTGGCTCTTTGCACTTCCCATGTGCTCTTATATTTTGTTAAAAGGAAGAAAATAAAAATTATTTTCCCCCAGGAACTCACAAACTTAATTTTGCTGCATCAGCTTTGTGATAAGTTAGCTTTGGGAAACAACTGACAGTGTATTTCTCCTGCTCTGTTTAGGTGAAAATCAGCTGTGTCTCTTAACTGAAACGTTTTAAGCTTGTTTTTGTCAGGTAATAAAATTATTTTGCTTTCTATAACTAAATTCCTTGTGATGTCTATTTCAAAGGCTGACATTTCTAATGCACTAACAGCCTGAGCAGTAAAGAGCTATTCAATTCCAAGCGTAAACTCATCCAGAGATGTTTTAAAGATCTAAGAATAAGTCGTCAAGGACACCGACATGATGATGTGGATCCTTCACACTAACACTGTCCAAGACGCTGTTTCAGCAGAGGAGAGAAGGGGTTTGGCATCCAAGTTCATTTAGCAAAGTCAATAATCATTGCATCTCATGGATAGCGGGAGCTTACAGGCTAAAAGCAATCACAACGGGGAAGCTTGAAAAAGCTGTGAATTAGAATAAAAGACTGATAAAGTCTACAGTAATTTTCTACTTTTTCTGTTTATCTGGAATCCCAGGTTGGTGCCCTTTTGTGGGATTCCTGCTTACAGGTTTCATTTTGTGCATTTGCACAAATGGTTTATTTTAGGGCTGTTATTTATTGATTTATTATTCTGGTTCATGTCAGTTTAGTCTCAGCTTCTACACCTATAACTAAAAATTTACTTTTTTTACACAGGGTATGTGATAGATGCTCCCAGAGGCAGGGAGTGCTGAATGTTCTGCAGAGCTGGGGCAAGTTTTATCCCTGGCTGGTTTGTTTTGAAAGGCTCTGTATGAAGATTAAAAAAAAAAAAAAAAATTCCCAAACTGAGCTAAACCTCTGTGGGTGCCTCCTGCCATGTGGGTGTGCTGGCCAGGCTCGGTGAGGGCAGGGTATTGTGCTGTCTGAAAGGAGAGGAGTGTTAGGTGGCCGTAGCCAAAGGGGAAATGCGGGGAAATGCCTTCCTAGGGCTGGCGGGTGGCTGGGAGATGGGTGGCTGGGCTGAGCAGCACCGATGGCAGGGAGCGCTGGGACCCCCGGCGTGGAAGATTGCTCTCCCAGTGCTCAGACAGGCTGGCTCTGCCCCACAATGCCACCCTGTAGCTCAAAAAAATCCCATCAAAACCCAAAACCAAACCACAGAACCACATAACTGCGTATAAACTGCATAGAATGCATATGAAAACCTTAATCTGAGCCCTAAAACCCCTGAATCAAAATAATTTACAGGGCTTATGAAAATCATGAACTCTGTAAAGCAGAAACTCCTCTGGTAAGGCTGCTCTGTGTGGAAGAAGGTGGCTTATCCCCTCACCTGTGGATTAGTAGGTCCTTGCAAAGCAGGTTAATGAGGGGCTTTCTGGGGAGCCTGATTTATTCCGTATGGATGCACAAACAGTCTGTAGTTTAGACATGGCTATATATGAGAAGGCTAAACCTATGGAAGGGAAGCTCAGAAAGTCATGATCAAGAGGTTTATTAGATAATTTACACTCATTCAGCACAAATGAATTCAGGCTTTTAGAGTCCTTAATAATTAATGCATTAACACATCACTGTTTCTGACATTAGTGCATTAATTTTCTATCTTCAACAATACATAGAATCTATCAAAATAAAAGCAGAAAATCAGATGCAGAAGATGGAAAGAACTTTCCTAGCCTTGTTGCTTTTTGTGTAAATCTAAAATTGAGGGCTTGAAGTGATGGAGAGATCATTTGTAGGCTTTTTCTTTCCTTTTTTTTTTTTTTTTT
>WEIT01014905.1:41695-65720 GCA_013389985.1 Dryoscopus gambensis | reverse complement strand
GTTGTTGTTGTTGTTGTTTTTCCTCCATGGCACAGAAATATCAAGGATCAAAGACCAACGTGAAAAAAGTAAAGTTGAATAAAGGCATATTAAGCCTTTAATTCAACTTAGATTTCAAATTCCAGTGATCAATGTAGTATTTCGGAGAGAAACTATTTCTGTTCTGAAGCTCAGTTCTTTGATTATTGAGATATCATGAATTTTCTTTACCATTCTCTTTGAAGGAAATGCAGGTGTTTTGAAGACAACATAAACATAGATGTGTAGGAAAAGCCTTGTTCTTTACTAGTGCTGATTGTTAAATGTTAACTGAAGTCCCCTGAGGGCTCCGTGTGAGAGTTTGATATCAAGGCCATCAATCACACTGGTCTGCATAAGAAATGCCCTTCCCTTTGTACGCAGGGGAGGTGTGAACGGGCTGTTTTGATTTTAATTTGTCTGAGGTGTGCTGCCCTGGTCCTGACACCATCCCGGCATCCTGCCTGCCCCAGGGATCCCGCTTGCCCCGGCTCTGCAGGTCGCTGGGTCTCGAGGGGACAGTGGGTAGCAGTAGGAGTGCGGTGCCGTGGAGAAATCAGCGTGTTTCTGGTATCAGTGAGAGCCGAAAAGCATTGGAGAAGCTGGATTAGAGACGCTAGAGGACTGTAAGGCCATGTCGGGAGCTCTACTGCTTCTCGTCCCTCCCACCCGTGGCCGTGCCCATAGTGCTGTGGCATGTGCTGTAGGTCTGCATCTTCGTGTGCCAGCCTGCCTGAGTTCCACGGAGCAGCTGCAGGAGGGACGGCCATGGCAAGGGCAGGTGACAACTCTTAAGCCCCTCCAGATGAGGCCTCTCCTCTGCCTGGCAGATTACGGCATTCCGTGACTGTGCTCCACAAATCAGAAGCACCAGCAGTAGCTGCACCTGCACACATCGGGTAGGTCTCATTCCATTTGCTCCTTGTCAGGTATGTTTCATTCCATCTGCTCCTCGCAGAGGGCACCCAGGATACTGCTCAACACCAACAACTTGTATATTGAGACAGTTTCCTGTGGAACCCTGAACTGCTGCGGCGTGATGCTGTCTCAGTAAGGTGTCTCTGCACTGCTCCCTTGCAGTGAAGCACTGAAAAGCAAATTTGCTCCCAGACCCTTGATATTAGTAGCCATTCTTTGGATTTCTTTCTTTCATTCCAGCACAGGCCATCCCTTTAGCTGGTTCCCTGCTTCCTTTGTTTTCTGTATCAAGTTCAACCTTCTTTGCTTGTCATTTCCCCACGTAGCTGGTGACCAACAGCAGAGAGAATTGCTGAGCCTGCAGCAATCCCTCTTGCAACTGGTGGGGTTTTTTTGTTTTTTTTTTTTTTTGGCAACTGTCACAGCCTTGGGGCACTGTCATGGATGCTGATACAAGAAATGCTGGATGAGACATGGATTTTGGATATGTCAGAGCATGTGATCAAAGAAGAGGAAAGATGGTGCCAGGGGATGTCGGTGTTCCCTCTTTGGCAAGTCCAAACCACTCACGGTGCTTGGGAACACCAACAAGCCAGTGTCAGGGTCCACTGGCTCACTGCACTACCTGCCTGGGAACAGGCATGGGCTCGTACTGTGGGAAAGCTGAAGTGGTGCCTTTGCAGTGTTAAAACCGACCCAACCCTCAACAACAGTCACAAAAATCCCAAACCCCACAAGTCGCATTGCACCATCTACAGTTCAGTAAGAGGTTTGCTAAGTGCTGTCCATGCTGTCAGTATGCTGTACTGACTGTTGTAGGTTTGGCTGAGGTCCTTGGTCCTTTTCTCTTCCTTTTCATGTTTTTTTCTGTGACCACAGACCACTTAGTGTTTCTTGTTACATATCTGACCTCCCTTCCAACTGAGAAGCCTTGGCTACTGCTGCTTTCTGGAGTGTTTGGAGCTAATAGCTAACTGAACAGCAAAGCTGGTAGCTGAAGGAAAATGAGCTGTGCCTTCCTCAAGCAGGGCAGGTTGATATGCTTTGGGCTGCAGCCAACGTTGTCTTCAGAGCGCTTCTGTTGTGACACAGGCAGCTTGAAGTAAGAGAGTCCTGGTCTTTGTGGTAAAAAAACCTCCAAACTTTTTGTTTAAGATTTCAGGACAGGAGCATTGGTTCTGTTTTGTTTTCTGAAAGTTCAGTGTGTTACTTGGTAAAGCCCAGTGTAAGAGGGAGTATGAGGTGTGTTTCTTGGGTCTTGACTGTGGAAAGTCACCACCTTCCCTTCAAATCTGACCCACTCATCCTGTACCACTTGTCTCTTGGCACCCAAATCTTGTTGCTGTGATCTGCCTCGTACCTGCAAGAGGTTTGTGAGAGGATCCTGGAGGTGTGTGTGGCACAGACTGTGTGCTGACTGCCAGGTATGACAGCGCTGGGTCACAGGGACATGAAGGCAGGGGGGAAAGTGATGCCAATCCCAGGGGATGCAGTGACTTGAAGCTGCCCAGTATCTTGGGAAGAGCTCGTTTCACCTGTGAGTTCAGGTCTATGCCAAGTCCTCACCCTGCCTATTAATGTGCAGGTTTCTAACCTACTTCGGCGGTACTTCTTTCTATCTGTCCTCTCCAGTTCGATGTAAGTGTAGATTAACACGTGCATTGTTAACCCCCCAGGCACATTGCAGTTGTCAGGAGCTTTGTTTCCAGCTGAGCTGTCTGCGCTGGCAGACCTTGATGAGGCCACAGCCTGGGAACAAGCTGCTGTCCTCGCTGAAGAGATGCCATTTCAAAGAGATGCCTGAACACAACACTGACCCTTAACTGCTTAAAGCATGAGAATCAGTAAGGAGCCAAAAATACCTTTATTTGCAAAACTGTCCCTTCTGAAAATTCACCTCCTTTCCATGCTGGTTTCCTTCTCCCTGTGCCCAGCTGCAAAGGAGTTTCTACTGAAATGGTCCTGTCCTTGACTAATCAGATCAGATTTTTTTTTTTTTTAATTAGCTTTCTGGAATCCTTGCAGCTTTGTGGGTTCATGTCCCATGTATAAATCACACACTCCTACAAATATGTGCTTAAGTTTCTACAGTTATTTTTGGCTTTCACCAACATTTGAAGTGCTCCTTGCAAAGCCCAAAAACCTGATGGTATCTCACACCTGTGACTGCAAAGTGTTGCTGAAATACTATATAAATGTTTTTTCCTGAGCAAAGCTTCCTGGCATGTTCCTTTCCCTTCCTTCAGCATCAGGGAGACTGAAGGAGCAAATTGTTGCCTTGACTTTTATGGCAGTTCCCATAAGGTCTCAAAAGGACCAGAAAACTAAGGTTTATGAAGAAAGTGAAGGTAAAACTACCTTGAAGCATTTTCTGACCCAAATCCAGTTGCATTTTCTTTTTTATTCTGTGCAACAATGGGCTTTAGCTGACCTCTTCCTCCCTGTCTTAAAGTAAATCAGGGATGTGTTCATCTGTGTGCCTGCTCTTGTTTGTTTGGCTGCCTGTCAGTGTACTGCTGCTCACGTGGCTTGGGAGGCATCATTAGTTTGTAAAGTTAGGCCAGCACTGGGCAAAATGGGGCTGCTTATTGCCTGATGGAAGTGTTGACTTCATGAAAGCTACAGCCGGGGTCAGAGCAGTCCATTACCTTTGCTAAGCAATTTTTTTTTTTCATTTCTCACACACAAACTTTTCTGAGACGCATAAGAAACAGTGGAGTTGGAGAAAAGATAAACTTGCTCTCAATTTATCAGCAGTGTGTGTGAGGCCCAGTCTCCAGCATGGGCTTCCATGGGTTTGGGCATCCCCCTGCTCTGGCACGGACCCCAGGGCCTGCAGGGGGGTCTCTGCTCTGGCACCTGGCGCACCTCCTGCCCCTCCTGCACAGACCTGGGGGGCTGTAGGGCTATTCCCCTCACATATTCTCACGCCTCTCTCCAGCTGCCATTGCACTGGAGTTTTTTCCCTTTCTGAGTCTGTTATTCACCACTGCTGACAGGCTCAGCCCTGGCCAGGTGCGGATCCCTCTCGGAGCCGCTGGCATTGGCTCCATCGCACGTGGGGGCAACTTCTGGCAGCTTTCAGTGACGCCACTCCTGTAGTCCCCCAAAGTACCAAAACCTTGCCATGCAACCCCCATACAGTAGTTAAACCAATTTCATTTTAATTACTTGGCAATTTTATTGGTGATAATAGGATTATGAAATTCATTTGAATTTGGGGGGAGAGGGGAACTTAAGGAACCAATTTAAACTCTTATGTTGAATGTAAACCTTGTCAAATCTCCATAACAAGTTTTCACTAGCTCTGTTGCATCTTGGATAATCAAATTAGGAATGTTAAATTATGTATTTTTCTAGAAATAATATGTATGGAAATGGAATAGATTTTGGGCAGTTTTAAGGTACTAGTAATAGAATATGTTGGTTTGTTTTGTCACTGCAATACCTGAGAATGTAGAGGTACCCTTAATTTGAGCTCAGTGATCTGTTGTGCTCACTGGGCTGGGTTTAGTGGGTACAGCACATCATCTACACGCCTCTCTTGCTCAGGAACTGTCTGTTTGAGATTCCTCCAATCCTGTACCCAAGCACTCTGAAGTGAGTGGGTAGGGATGGAGCCCTTCCAGGAGAGAAGCACAGCCACATTCATCTCAGTGGGCTTTTCCTCAGTTATTCATTGAGGGGAGGGGTGGGGGGGAGCCTGGACTGCAGCCCTCAAACTTACCAGACTGCAGAGCATGTTCCAGTTTGATGCTGGATTTGCTTAAAATCACACTGGGGAATGGAGAGTGGGACTGAGAAGCTGATGTCAGAAGTGTGGCATTCACTCTCAGAAAAAAAGCCTAACGTCATTAAGTTATGCTTTTGTGTTGACTCACTCAGGGGAAAGGTGAAAATCCAATAATCCTTGTCCCAAACATGCCCAGTGTCACACTTACGGGTGCTGCACCTGTGTTTCAGTCAGAGGTAAGTGCAAGAGGTTTGCCCAGTATCAGCTGCTGCTGCAAAGACAAACCCGGGGCTCCATGTGCCTTTTGTGTGTTTTATTGAGCTGTCCCACACGCCAGTGGGAATCTGTCAGGGTGCTGGGCTTGAGAAAACTCTCACAAATTGTTTACAAATCCACTGACTTTAGAGCAGTAGTTGTCTTTCACTGTTGTGTCCTCTAGAGCAAACATTTCTGTAAAGGTACTATGGTATTCCTATTCTGTTTATATGGGAATTGCACTTCCTCTTTTTTGGTATTTTGTCTTGAATATTTCACATCTGACAACACAAATGCAGCAAGAAATCTGTAACTGACAAATTCTTGGGCAGCACTGCAAGGGCTTTTGGCATGGAGATGTTTTCACTCTACGGCATTAATCTTGCAGAATACTTGGCTTTTGGAAGTTTGTGTGGAATGTATACCACCAAAATGGATTTTACTTCTCTGACATAACAAAAGTAATGTGAAAATCAAGAAAAAAGAATGTTTCTAGACTTCTAAATGGATTTTTTTTTAAATTTTAAAATAGGATGCGGAGGAGTTTCTCTGGTGCTTTGAGAGTTGGAACCTTGTCTTTCAGTTATTTATTTCAGTTATTTATTATTCTGCTCTAGATTGGAACACAATATGCTTCTTGAAGGCATTACAGCTGGGATTATCTGACTGATATGACTATGTCTATTGGAGAGATTCACAACATTTTTTACTTTTTAAATACTTATTCTACATATATCTACACAGAAGTACAAAAACTTGATGATCATGGACATGTAAACACATTTTTCATTTGCATCCTGTCATTTTAGCAACTGGCAGTATAATTGCTCAGTTAAACATGAAGTCTGTGGAAAATAAATGCCACATTGGTACTTCCACATCTGAATGTCTATTATAAAGGAACGGACCTTTCCGTATCCAACTTTTACAAAGTGGTACTTTGTAGTACCCCTTACTTAGTTGCTACTTATTTCATCACTTTCTCTTCCTTCTCCATCTTAGGTAGAATTTAAATATCCTCTTTTATTTCTGGAGAGAAAAGACTTGAATTTCATGGTTACAACTGCTAGACTTAGTATTGCAGTAAGTGAAGGTTGTTTCAGTGGCACCTGGCAGTAGTGCTGAACATGGTTTAACACCATGTCAGTCCCCCCCATGTTGGGGCTGGGCAGCAGAAGCCTTTGTCACAGCACCTTGCTGGAAGGAGATGTATATGATTGAGGGGAGCAGTGATAAAAGCCCATTAAACATTTCTCCTGCCACTTTCTGCCCTCCCAGTGCCAGTGTGAGGTATGTGATCTGTGGAGGTGGGGACAGCATCCTCATGGAGTGGGAGAGTGGGTCCCCTGAATGGGCTGCTGGGGTGGCCTTTGCTGGATTCTGAGGGGGCAGCTTGAGGTGTCCGCCTGTCCTTTCCTGCCGTTCTCTGCCCAGCAGCCCATCTCCCAAGGCCAGAGCCCCTTTGCCTTCAAGACCTCAACTCCTTCCCAGCCTCTGGCCAAAATCAGTGAATGGGTGCAGGAGCTACTAGGAGCACAGACTGCAGCAGAAAGAAAAGTGAAAGGATTTGGATCTCAAATTCCATCCAGTGAGGACCTGAAGTATGGTTCTGCCACTCGGCTTGCTGCAAGTTCCTGGGGGTTGTGGTGTCCTGCCCAGCACGTGGTTCTGCTGCCCTGTGACCCTCAACTGTGCTCCCATAGCTACTGCTCATGCTGCATGGTGGCAGTAAGATGCTCCTTCTGTCCCCATGACTGAATTTCCTAGCAGGGGGGCAAGCAGCCCAGGTTGCTCAGTGTGAGTAGGTGACTTCTTTAACATCCCCACAGTGTAAATGTGGCATCAGAGACAGGGCAGGCTGGCTCATGAAGGAGCTACGAAGCTACAGGCGGTAGCTACGAAGGATTCTGCTGTCAGAGGAGGATGTCAGTGCTGCTCAGAGCTTTCCAGGTCTTGGGAACTCACACCATGGGTGCAGGATCCAGCTGAAAACAGGCGCTGTCCATCGAGCCTTGCTGGCCATGCCATCACTGCTGGGCTGCTGATAGCCAGCTGCTTTCTCTGTAGGACAAAGTGACCTTTGGTAACAAAAGGCCCCACTGCAAGAGCAGCAACCCCCTTTTGTTGGCACAGACTCAGCAGTGAAGCTGTGGGATGACCTGGCGCTGCCTATCGTGATGGGAAAGCAGAGGCTGGGCTGCCCTTCTGGCTGCCTGGTACCTGGGACTGTGATCCCTGCTGCCCAAGGGCAGTGCAGGGGCAGGTTTGTGCCTCCTCACCCGCCCCTGACCTCAGAGGCAGCGGCCACCAGGCCCCTGTCCAGGCAGGCTCCGTCCCCCTGGCGGTACCCGGCGGCTGGAAGGGCTCCGGCCGCACCTCCTGCGCGGGGCCGGACACCCGAGGGCCGGGGAAGCGTCAGCAGATGGCACTCGTGACATGCCGCAGATGGACTTTCTGCGAAGAAATGAAGTTACTTTTGTGCGTTTCGGCGTGGCCCTGCTGACAGCCGCAGGTTCTGCGCTGGCATGTGCGGCTCGGCGGGAGCCGCGGGCGCTGGGGATGCGAGATCCGACATTCCTGAGGCTGACGGAGCTCCTGCCTCGGGCTGGGGGGGTTGGGGCGCCACTGGGGGCTGTGGGGGCTGGAGAGAGGAGCCGGGTGCTCACACACCAGGGCATGCAGCTAATTGCTGTCTCGGCGAGTTTCCAAAGAGCTGACGCTGCCCACTTGGGATTTATTTACCCAGCAAGAAAATCCATCTGTGCCAAATGTCACTGGAGAGATGAGTGTGTTTCAGGGTGAGGTCAGCTCAGCCTCTGCACAAGGTGCTGGCTGACTCACCAGCCTGCATCCACCGTCTGTGACCCCATGCCTGTCCATACCTGCATCCCAACCCACATATGAGAGACCCATGCTCCAGAAGAGCTTCAGGGCTAATTCAGCATAACACGAACACACCAAACCTCCAATAAATCAAGAGTGAAAACCCTTTTAAATTTCTTTGGACTTGAGATGTGTTTTCCCAGTCTGTGCAAGTGCAGCCAGCGTAAGAGCCGTGGGGAAGGGGACAGCCCTGTGATGGTGCAGGAATGGGGAACTGGAGCAGGGGGGAGCTGCGTTTGTCCACACCTGAGAGCTGAGGAGGTCTCAGAGGATGCCAGAAGAGCTGGTCCGTGCAACTTGGAGCTGTTTTGCATCACCCATGAAAAATCCTGGTGACTAAGAGAGGACTGTGGAGTCCGCATCCCTGAAGGTTTCTGGCTCGACAAAGCCATGTCTCACCTGATTGAAAGCCTTGGTGTCAGCAGCAGGTGCCCCCTCCAGCCAGGGGTTTTATGGCCCCATGTAATATCCCGAGGAAATGAGGCGAGAACTGGTAGATCTTCATGGACTGAAACTACAGATATATGCTACCTTATATTCTGTGTTTGATCCATATTTTCTTTTTGGAGTTTGTTTTGTGTAATAAATAATTTCTAGAATTTGTTACAAAACATTAAATATATCAAGATTAAGAATATATGTCCAAAATTTATATTTATTGTGAGAATTTCTGTTCTATGACTCCTGGAACAGACATCAGGGAGAAGACTAGTATTAAATGCACAGTGATGACTAAATGAGTTGTTTACAAACATTTAAGGCTTGTGGAAGACACTTAGGTAATAACCCAGAATTTAAAACACATACATACAGTTTTTCAGGTGCGCACACTCATACTTCCTTCTCCACACTGACAAGAGTGTGTGTGCTCTGTGTAATTCAGCTCTGCTGAAATATGCGTGAGACTCCTGAGAACCTTCTACAACTAATACCCTAGAAAGACAATCGTTAATCCTCTGGAAATAGGCTTTACCTAAAATTACAGGACTATTAGAAGACTGGAGTCCTATATGTAAGCAGACATAAATGTCTTGCACTTCATAGATTAGTGCAACGTTTTATAAGTCAACTGTTAATACCCTATTCAAATATTTACTGTTTTGCTCATGTACTTTGGAGTATTTGTGACTTTTGTGGGCCCAGAGTACTTCCTCCAGGGCTTGTGGAGGGCACAGCAGTGCAGGTCTGCTGCTGTAACCCTGATTTACTGAAAATCAAGCCCGGAAATGCTGTATGACTTGTGCAAAAATCCCGTGGCAGATCAGTGGCAGACACAGAGACAGAGGGACACTCTCCTGACCCCATGGCACCTGAACTTGTGCACAGAGTGCAGGTTAAGGGGTGGAGGAGAGTGCATTCTTTAATGAGGAGCTGAGAGTACTACCACTGCCCAAACCAATCCCCTCCCCACCTTGCTGGACACCGACAAAAGGGTGCAGCATGCCAGCCCCTTCCAAGCCTTTTGCTGGAACACTGGGCCTGGCAGTGGCCCTGTACGCCCAGAAGGGTCCCTGCAAACAGGAGACTCACTCTGCCCTCCTGCCTGAAATTCCAGTGAGCACTGAGGGTGAGCCTGACAAACACTGTCTGACCTTCAGTACGCATCCCCGGGGGGTGTTACTTTGGCATCCTCCGTCTCCCAGAGAAGGCTGGCAGGGTGCTGGTGTGGCAGGATGAGCCACGAGGATCAGAGTGAGTGACATTTAATTACCAGAAAGGTCTGGAGTGTACTTCAGGGGAGAACAGCTCGTCCACTCTAACTTGATGAAGGGCAGTGTCCAGTGCCTCCCTGTCCATGAGTACTAAGTGGTGGCTGACTCCGTGACAGCGATTCCATGGATGGCCATGGATTGGCATCCCTTCTGTCTGCACAAAACACCCTTGTCACTGAGCTGTATTTGTGTCCCTGGATTTGTGTGTTCACTGTCATCCATGCTTTCATTTGTGAATAGAACAGCCGAGTTCTAAAGGACAAGGATCATGTGGTTATTGGGTGTTGCCTGTTTGTAGCCATGGCTGTGCTGCAGAACACATCCCTCTCCTGCTCCAGACCCCACAGTGGCTGAGCACGGGTGCAGGGCTGAAGGTCACCTCAGGGGGCTGCACAACCACCCTCAGCCAGGTTCCTGGCCAGCACTGTGCGTGTCCCGTGGCTAGGGTCCTGCTCCCCATGTCCCCACCTGCATGGCTGGGGGTTTCCGCCCACCCTGATGCCAGGCAATGAGACCTGCCTGACCCACACGCTGCCCAGGGCTACAATGGGGGAATGCAGCCCTGGACACCTGGGAAATGTCCCTATTTCTGGCATTGTACCAAATGGGGTTTCTTTCAAATTGATGTTTGTTTCTTCTTCCAAACACTGGGGGATAATTAGGGGGAATCAAAATATTCATCCTCCCCTCTTTGCCTGTCCTTTTCTCCAAAAGAATAATTCAGAAATCAAAGGAAATCCTTACCTGGAAGCATTTATTTCCTGTGCATTTGAACAGTTTGTCTGTAAGGATTCAATTTTGTCAGCAAGTTTCAATGGCATCTTAAAACTCATTTCCTTAGTATGAAATCAGCATTTTAAAATCACAGCTTACAGGTTAAAAATGGTTCTATGTATTGGTCTTTTAGTATCTTCCCACAGATGCAGGAGGACAATAACAAATTTTGTAGATTGAGGCACTCATGCACTGTAGTAACATACACAACACAGCGCAGCAGAGGCGCTGCCCTGCACCAGACGCCACTAAAGATAAATAATGGAATAATTTACTGTTATTGCAATTTGAGACACAAGAAACTAGGAGGAGTAAACCTGTTCACTGGCTTCTCAATCCGTGGTGACCCGTGATAAGCAGGGTAAGGATGCCAGACGCAGCGGGTTCAGATGCAGCCCTTGAGCACCTGGAGGGCCAAGCCCCCGGCAACCCAGAGCAGCGGCGCCACTGCCAAAGGGGATGTTGCAGGACAGAGTTTTGGCACTGGCAGTGTGAGGCAGGGTGACCTCCTTCTCCCCTGGCATGCCGCCTGCTGAGTGCTGGGTGTGCAGGTGGTGGGAGACAGGTGCCCTCCCTCTCCGACAGCGTGCTGGGTGCTGGCACTGAGGGTGGAAGGCCACACTGAAAGCAGAGCCTGGAGGTTCCTTCCTGTTTGATCTGTACCAGGAATGGTGGCAATGTCAGAAATAGTTTCAGTAAGAAATTTTAATGTATGTAAAATCAAGACTATTTTGAGAGTAGAAATAAGAGCCCCTCTGTGTTCATCATTTCACTCCCATGAGCTCCTCTCTGCTTATAATTATTTTCTATTTGCATGGAATTGTTTATTGTTAATAGCCTTAGTGTTTAGAAAGTACAAATAACATCTCCACTGGGAAAAAGGAACTATCTTTCCTGACACATAAAATATTTACTTTGTCTACTTTTGAACTAAGGAGAAGTACTTTAGGAACTATTAAACAGTCTTTAACATCTAATGGGAAATGATGGTTTGACTTGCAGTATGACTGTCTCGCCGGTTCCTTTGTCCAGGGCACAGGTTTAGGAACGGTTACGCCACACACTCCACCCAACAGCACATGAGAGCTGTGTTTGTCTTCTGGAAGTACCTTTACATATTTTGTGGGCTCCAGCTGAGAAGCATCACTCAGCCTTGCTCAGTGAGGATTTACAGGTGCCAGCACCATGGAACTGGCTACAGGCAATGAGCAAGTTTCAATAAACCAGTTTTCTGCTGATGTCTCTTGATTTAAACGGCAGTATTAAATGAAGAAATCACCTAGTAAATTAATTTATTAGTTCATTCAGAATAAAATAAAGAAATATGCCAGTGATTAATTTGCCTGGAAAGATAATCACAGAGACTCTTCAGCTGGAGCAGGCAGCCTGGGCAGTGTCCTTAAAGTTAATGGTCTATCAAGTGAGAAGATGAGAGCCTGTGTAGCTTCAGTGGCTGTCAGATCTCTCTGCTGGTGTTGTGCAGCAAGAGGTACCAAAGGATTATTGGCTTCCTCTGAAAACCCTTTGTAGCCCTCCCCAGCTTCCCACAGGCTTCACCTGTTACCTGCCACCTCTCCGCACTCTATGTGGCTGTCGCAGGATGGATAAACAATTCCATTTTCTCAAAATGGCTTGCAAAAACTGGTCTATGCAGTATGTACATCTAAAACAGGCTGTCTGACTGCTCCCTTAGTGCCTTTGGAGAATGCCAGGTAGTCTGGGGAAAGGAGCGGAACCAGGGCTGGAGTCACTGCGTTCTCTCCCAGACAGAAAAGCCTGTGCACTGCTGTGGCTGTCTGACATATGACGAGGAGTAAAACATCATACGACATTAGATGAGCCTTGGTTTTGAATTTAGAGGAGGTGTTTCAGTTCAGTTTTTACTCCAAAGCTGAGGGATGAAAATATGACATTTTAAAATGCAGAATATCCTACAGAAATACCACCAAGCCAACACAGTGTAAAATGAAATAAAATACTATACCCACCAGGAGCGCCAAGTGTGTAACCCACAGGCTGGGTGCAGCCCACCAAGCAGCCTGGTCAGGCCCCTGTACTGGGATCCCGGTGGCTGGTGATGGCCAGCACCCCACCACGCCTGGGCTCTGGGGACCAGGACAGCTGGCTCTGTGAGGGGTCCCCAGCCCCTTTGGGTCTACATTTCCTACACTCTCCACTGATTACTGCTAAAGCTACTGACTCTGTCTCCCACTACCTGACACTTTTGTTCCCTCTTACGTGTACTTTCGCCTCAGCTGAGGCTCACTGGCTTGCATGAAAAATTGTGAACAGACTCCTAAGCTCTGGTGTCTGAAGAGACTTGAGTCTTTCAGAAATGATCAAAAATCTAAAAGTCCTTTCCACTCAGTAAAATCCAACAGACATTGCCTAAAATCCTATAAAACCTTTCAGGTGGAAAATGCGACTTCTGCAGCCTCTTTTCCCTCTGTCACACAGATCAGAATGGACGCACCAGGTCTGGTTTTACCAGTTCCTCTTGGGCAGACTCAGCTGGCCCTGACTTGGTCTTTTCAGTTCACATTCCTGCATTGCACTAATCCAGTTTGCTTTTTAAATCGCCATTTCTGACCACCATAATGTAAAAGGTTAAGTTTGGTATATTATCTTCAAATAATAATAAAAAAATTTCTTGTTTAAACAAGAAAAACCTGAAAAGAAATCACATTTTGAAAATCCCAAATTTGTTCATCCTCTGTAATGTACCTTTTCCCATGAGGGTTAAAAGGTTTTTAATTATCTTGTTCAGTGTCCACTGTTCAATTGTTTTTCTCAAGGCCACAAACCATTTTGCACATGGAGAGAGGAAAGTGCAGCTTGTTCTCTAAACCTACACTGTGCTTCTGCCTTTCTGGGAAAACTCAGGCAAGCTGTGTGTTTTGGAAAACAACAGCAGGTTTCCAGGAATATTCTAGAGAGCAGACTCTCACACCAGAGCCACGCCTGCAGACTGGGGCTGGGATCAGCAGGAGCTCTGGTGGGATGGAGTTCAGCTCGTCAAAGCCCCAGTGCCTCTCGGCGTGCCATGGCAAGGCCCACCCGCGGTTTGGGCTGCCCAGAGGGAGGTGCTGTGGGGGCCACAGTTCCCTTAGCGACACCTGCTGAGGGTGGCAGCGAGGTACCTGGTGCCCCTCGGATGGTCCCCTGTGGTTGCCAGGCAAGGATGAGCTCAGGTTCAGGAAATCCACTGCTGAGAACTGAGCTTTGTGGACATGTGTAGCAGAAGTGATGGTGTGGCTGTGGTGCGGTATGAAAAGAACTGAAAACAGTGCCTGGGTCTGGTTGCAGCTGCCCGGTTGGCCATGAGGGCTGGGGGAGCCAAGCCCTTTGAGAAGAGCTGCAGGGGCTGTGCTGTGTGGGCAGCGGGAGCTGGGCTCTGCTGCCTCCGCCCCCTCAGCTGCTGAGCTGCAGCTCCCGGGGCCAGGACAGAGAGTGACACAGCCCTGCTCCCCTGATCCGGGAATCCTGCTCAGCATCTACGCCTGGGAACAGCAGTTCTGCTCTGGCTCCAGCTGCAGTAACGGGCTTGGGCTGGGGCTGCCCATGGCCCCATGCTCTTACACACTGCCCCAGTCCGTCATACCTTTCACTTGGTTATTCTCTTCCCTCATTAACTGACCAGAATCTCTCATCTCCAGCTCGAGTATTATTCTTTCGAGGCTAAGTATCAAATCCATCTGCCTTTACAGGTGTATCTCTAGGCCAGCTGCACCTTGGGTCTTCCCTTGTCAGCTATTCCCTGCTGTCACTGCTCCTGGGCTCTCCCCACCCCATCAAGAGAGCAGTGATGACCCCACCAACTGGATTTGATCTCTCCAGAAGAAGGAACCTCTTCAAGCTCTTGCCACGTAAAGCATAATGCTAAAACATTTCAGAATTGCTCAGTCTAATGACAACCTTTTTCCCTAAAGATGGATGTTGCCATTAATCAGAGGTTCTCCTGCTTTGCTTTAATAAGCCAAGCTCATTCCAAGAACAAAAGGACTGCCACTGGAATAGCCCAGCTTTTCAATTTCAAACCATCTGCATCTTACAGAAAAAAATGAAATCTTCAGCGCACACAAATACTGTGCAGAACTAAATGATACAGGCCATTTCACTTTCCTTCATGGTCTTCTAACTTATTGGCTTTTAAGCAATGGATAGTCCAACAACAAAAGCTCCACTCAAATAAGACAAACAAACACTGAAAGCACACATTACACATGGCATTCCCAGCCATCTGTAAAGGTTGTTCTCTAAAGAATAGAGAGGGAGATTGTTAAATCCTTTGTCTAAGCCAGAGCACAAAGTATCAGTGGGGTGAGATGTTCAAGCACTGGTCAGATGTCTATGGGGGAGCATCTTTATTTGATGACAAAAGTCAGGAGAGACTGTGCTGACAGGGTCTTTACAACCCACTGTAACCTTTCAGCCCTTTCCTGCTTGTTTTCCCCCCTTCAGCCACCTTGAAGACTGGCAGGCAGTCGCTTCTACGTCTCAATTTTTGGTACTTCATCTTCTGTAGCTCTGTCTCCTCCTTGCTCTCCCCTACAGGTCTGTCTTCAAATAGGTCTTTTGGATGATCCTTTTCAGCTCCTTGTCAGCTTTTTGGGGTGCAGTGTCCCCAGTCCAGCCCTTTCCCTCTGCCCTCACCCCTCTGAAATCACTCCTTAAATGACTGCCCTGGAAGCCGTGTTTCTGTCACAGGGAGCATAAGCTGCTCGTCACCATGCAGAGGGCCCCTGGCACCCAGACCCCGCTCTGTCTGTCACTGCCTCGCTAGTGAGATCTGAGCTCCCATCTTGGGTGGCTCCTGAGAGCCATCGGCAGCACCACAGTAACAACTTTTCAAACAAACTTGTAATCTTGCACCCCCTCAGCTTAGGGCGTGTGTCCAGCAACACTCTGAGAGCACCTTCATTATCTGTCTCTGTATCTGCCCGAGTGCCTTTTTCTGCCTCACAGTATTGCAGAATCATAGAATAATTTGGGTTGGAAGCTCCCCACCCAATAGTTTGTGTTGGAGCTGGAGTCCCCTTCCTCCCTGGCAGAGGACAGTGCCTGGAGGCACATCCCTGCTGCCATGGCAGAGCTGATGCTTCCGCCTCCCTGGGTATCCCACAGGTGTTCACTGCTATCCACACTTGGCGTCAGCTCTCCAGCTGCTGTCAAAGTAGAAATGAGTCAGCCAAGTGCTTTCTAGGAACTCCCCTTCTTTATTCTTACTGCTTAACACAGCCGAATTGTGGGTTTGGTTATGTTTTAATGCCTGAATTTGCAATGAAACACTGCTAAGCTGTCTGAAGTGGAAGGGATTTGTATTTAGAGTGTACTTTGGAATGTTTTCCTTTATTTTATCTTTGTCCTACTTAGAACCTAGTTGAATGGCAGCTTTACTTGATTCCTCTGATGCCTTGAAACATGATGTACATACTGTGGAGTGCTGTTCTTGGAGCTATTGTCCCACACAATAAGTATTGCAAACATTAATTACACAGTAGTTCCAACAAACTCCTGGTTTACAGCATGCTGTCTGTTCTCAAGATACCACAAATGGTTTTTTTTAAACAGAACTTATATTGATGTGGTTTGTCCTACTCATACCACCTGTTTTCATGCCTGTGAGTCAGACTGTGTCCGAGCCAAGCCATTAGAACTTTTCTATTGTGTTTCTTCTGTCTGAAGAACCAGCCCTCCTGTATCACTCCAGAATTTCAGGTGTCCGCAGCCCAATGTCCCTGCTCCTGGCAGAAGGGCACAATTGTTCCCATGTTCCTGCTGTTAGAAAAATTAATCCATGATGCCAGAGGTTTATGTCCAAAAAAGGAGACAGAGGAATCCAGCAACTTCATTTGAATAAAGGGAGAGGCCATGGGCATTTCCAATGGGGTCACTCAAATTGCAGGATGTCAAAGCCTCCTTTTTATCCTAATTTCTCGGCCACATTTCCCTCTCTCTTTCCCCACTGCCTGAGGTACTTGAGAGGTACAGACTTCCCGAGTCGCCTAATACAGACCCCCTCCTAATGTACACCTGCCCCCCCATCTCCTTATCTCCTTTTTTTTGATTTGTATCTCTGTTCTTTTTCTCCAAATCCAGGAATTTAACACGGCCTCAGGTGAGCAACAGTCTGTGTCAATTAGTGGAATTCCTCTGCAATTTACGGTTCTTCCCATTGCTTCTTTCACTGATGAGTACCTGTCTTTGTCTACCAGCAGGCCCATGGTGTGTTTGTAAGGACACCTCCCTCTCCCTCCTTTCACTTCCTGCCTGCACTCCCTTCCTTGCCTGTCAGGCATCTGTCCTACTCCCTGACCCTGTCATTGACTCAGCTGCTGTTCTCAGGAATTAAACATTCATTTCTGGCCACTTCCCATCCTTTTACCTTCTGACATTCCAGTTCCCATTGCTAAATTCCCACTCACTCGATTTTTTTCTACCCCTTTGTGAAAGTAGTCAGTATCTCCCTCTTTTTCCCTTTCTTTTCTTAGTATTAATTTCATTTTTATGTGCTGTCTTCAAGCCCTGGAGAAAAGTCCTGAAGGATGCAGCTTTCCTGGAATGTACTCATTATCCTATCAAACGTGCCCTGCAGCACCAGCCCTGAGCCCTTTGTCTCTCCCTTATTTTGTGGCATTTTCACATGAATCGTTTCAACCATCCTCAGCAGGGGCCTGATGGCTCAACTCTTCACACTGCATCAACCTTCTCTGCTCTGTGCCAGGAGGCACCTGGCATTGTCAGTCTTTGCGAATTTTATTCCTCAAAGTTAGTCCTCTCCTCCTTTGGCTATGGCTTCTAACTGGTCACTGATTGCTGTGGTTTATGGAACCTTCATAAAAGGTTGTGGAAATGGCACTCAATTCCCTGAGCGGCCCCATGCATCAGGACAGTGTGGAGACAATGACCTGTTTATGTCCTGCTCAGTGGGCTCCCAGCAGAGCTCATTGTGAATTCATTCAGAGAGAGTGCGGAGTCCCGTCTGGTAACGATGGAGACAAAACCAGCAGTGGTTTAAAATCGCAAAGCGTCTCTGCAGCATTGCTGCGGCTGCCGAGGGATTCTTGCTCTTGGGGTCTGCTTGGGGTTTGCTCAGATGCCACGGCACCCCGAGTGTTGCCCTCAGTATTCCATACTGCCAGCCCTTTCCTTGCTCCTACCTTCAGGAGAAATGGGTTTGTAGTGTCACTAAATAATTTTCTGTGATACTTAGCGCAGCGTTCACAGTCCTATGAAGTCTCACCTAACCCTAATCCTAACCCTAACCCTAACCCTAACCCTAACCCTAATCCTAACCCTAACCCAAATAAAAAAAAGATTTTAACGCCCGGCGGCGCCGCGCCCATTTTGTTCTGCAGTTTGGGGAAGGAGCCTGGTTTAAAATAAACAGAAGCACAGACTGGACCAATACTCTGCTGCAACTGGAACAAACCTGGTGAAGCCAAGACAGCAAATGTCATGTGTGCAGCAGGGATGAGCTTTCATCCCGGCTATATTACCTGCTATAATGCTGCATCTGCTTTAGATCCTGCTGGGGTCTTGCAGAGCATTTGGGAGTCAGGAGGAGGAGGAGGAGGAGGACGTAGAAGGAGTCTCTCTCTTGCTCACATCAGAGATGTGTTTTCATCCTGAGCAATTCTTTAATGTCTCCATATAGAGGCATGCTGGACTAACAAGGCAGCTCAGAAAGCTATTTTCTCCTTTTCTTGGCTACTGCTAAGGACGTCAGCCGAGTCGTCTGTCTAGCTGAGGGAAAAGGTGGTGTCAGGGGTGGTTGTGGCTGCAGAGCTGTGCAGAGCAGCCCAGGAAGAGATGGATCAGTGAGCTCATTTTCTGAAGACTGGCAAAAGCTTTGCAGCAGGCTGTACCAAATAAATAACTCATTGCACCACATTTATCTCTGAAATTCTGGAGATACTTTCATTTTGCAGGTGTGGAAAGGCATTTCCAAGCCCAGATGACACTCCTAGTGATGAAGCAATAATTGTTCCTGGCATGCTGCTTGAGATTTGAAGGCAAACTTTGGCCTGAGCTGCTGCCGCACCAGCTCCAGGCAGCATCTTGACAGCCTGTCCAGAGCAGAGCAAGACAGGAGAGGGAGCTCCTCCGGCCGTGTCAGTGTGTTTGGGAGAGCTGCCCTGCCCGCAGCTGCAGGTGCTGTGTGCAGGGGCTGCTGCTGCCGCATTGCTGCCTCACAGAGTTCAGTTCAATCGGAGTTCAGTGATTTCTGGGTGAACCAGCTCTGGTGCCCTGTCACTTTGGTGATGCTTTTACACCAGCCCAGGACTTTGCCTGCAGTGCAGTGTGGAACCAGCATGAAGCTCTGCCCACATCAGCCCTGTACTTCTCAGACCTGTTTGCAGAGGAAGACCCTCGTGCAGGAGCCCACGGTGGGGGCAGAGAGCGCAGAGAGGCCCCAAAGCCCCACACAGTGTGGGAGCCACAGGCATTATGGGGACAGCTTGAGCCTCCAAAAGCACTGTGCCAGGCTGGCCTAGAGCTGGGAGGTGCTGGAGGGAGGGAAGCTGATGTACAACCTCCTTCCTTCCCCTTCCAGGCTTTTCAAACAGTGATGAGGACCCTGCTGTGCCTCTGACAGTGCCATAAGCCAGCAGCGTCCAGCTCCTCTTGCTGGCTGCAGGCCTTTCCTCCACAGACTTGTCTACTTCTTGGGCTTTGGTTTTCCTTGGGGACCTCAGGGCAGAGGGCTCAGTGTGAGACCCTTTGGTGCCACCCCAGAATGTTACCACCAAGAATCTGGCACAACCAAAACAGTTTATCTCGATGTGAAACCAGAGGTGCTGTGATAAAAGGGGAAGGAAGACATGGCCATTATGGCCATTGTATTTTTAGGATGGAGTTGCCCTTTCCCTCAGTGACAGAATTTCCTTGTGTATATGTGCGGACTTGTAAAACTCCAGCCCTTGGACTCAAAATACGACTAAATGAGGACAAGTGCTAAGAGTGTCTATATCACACAGTCCTGAGGCTGCTGGCAACAGCTGTCATGTATGGTGTAATTAAAGGAAATGTGTTGCCTGGAGTATTAATTAACAGGCAAGTAATCAGCAGCATACGTGCACACCTGAGCTCCTTAGTCCCACTGCAGAACTGCAGGGGCTGGCCACTTAGCTTCCCAGCAGCTGTGCCCATCAGGGCATTACAGTGCTCCCTCGCTTCCTGGGTTTCATTAGAGGAAGTTTAGTGAAGAAATCTCATTTGCAGAGATGCCAGCCATCTCAAACATACCCTGCTTTTACTGAGTGTGTGCAAATTAATTATAAAACTTCCATACAGAGAGGGGATGCAGGAAAAGAAAGAAAATTATCACACTATTTGAGGTCTATACCCCAAGTTTTGTCTGTGTCTGTTTTCCCACCTTCATGTCACAGAAGGGAGCTGCCTGCCCAGGGTCCAGCACCTACTGGAGCTCTGGCCCAGATGGGCTGTGACTCCCCAAAATGTACAGCCTGAAATGCTAGGGAGGCTGAAACTCCAGGTTTCGAGCAGTCAGCATGTTGGGAACATCTCATACAAATCCATAGTTGCAGCTGGTCTCAAGCGCAGTTTGAAAGTCATGTCCTTAGATATTGTAGGGTCCCTTCGAGATGTGAGTGGGTCAGCAACAGGTCCCTGGAGTGGGACAGCTGTAGGCCCTGCAGTGGGAGGCTGAGTCCGATGGCAGGAGGCCTGGGGTCTGCAGGGGCATGGGCTGGCAAGGCCCAGGAGCAGAGGCTGGGGTGACTCTCTTACGATCTGCTCTAATCACATAGGAGCAAAGAGAACTAACTCTCCATGAATAAAATGGAACAAGCCCAGAAAGGTCCAAAATATTCCCCAAAAGAGATAAAAACCAAATGAGGTTAGATGTTGATACCAAAAAATTGATATATTATATTTAATAGTAAAAGATGCAAAGGGAAAGAAAGAGAAAAAAAAGAAAGAAATAGAGAAAGAGGTGTATGTGTGTGGGGTGGGAGGGGACAGGGAGAGTGACAGAGACAGATTAAGTAGAAACATATCACCCCTCGGGTCCCAAAAATATCTGGTTGCTTCCTTCCATCTGGTCTTCTGGGTGGTGAGGGTCCCCCACCGAAGAGTGTGGAATCCCATGGACTGATACACGTTTGGGCAGGTGGAACACCCATGTGCCTCCCCTGAGGGGGACAGGCTTGACACTGTCCCTTGCAACTCTGTGCATCTGTTGCATCGTGTTTCACCATGTGCAGTGCTCTGGTGCAGGGTCTGGGGACTCTTCGGGGGGCCTTGGATGGGCTGTGACACCCCCTCTGCTGTCCCTCACCTGGATGTCCCCGAGATGTGGCTTTCCTGGGGTGGGGGTCTGCACAGCGGAGGGTGGGCATTCACTGCCTCTGACCAGAGGCTTTTTTTGGCCATACACCCAGAGCCTCTCCTCCTCCCCCTGGGCTGGGGGAGTGTGTGCAGGCCTGGCAGCACCACACTAAGTCTGGGGCTATGGCCTCCACCCCAAAGGCACTGGGTCGAGTCCTGCTGTGGATGCTATTCCAGATGCTTTGAACAACAGTGTCACTTTTCTCATTTCTATCAACTTGCAGTCCAGGGCCTCAGTCAGGAGGCCCGTTCAGGGTGCAGTGCTCTTTCGTGCAGTTTTTGTTATACAATTTTGCTATGATAGCCAAAAGTCTTTCATAAAAATGTTTGAGCCATGAACCACAACACCTCAGCCTCTGACAGACTCAGCCAGTGCGTGGATGGGCACAGCCTGGCACAGAGGGTCTGTCCAGCCCCACAGCCGTCCCTCATGGGCAGGGTGGTGAGCCTGCCACAATGGGCAGGAAGGCTCAAAGTTGTCTGTGTTCCACGGTATAATCCTCTGTGATCCACCACTCTGTGCTCAGGGTATTTAGGGTTAAAGACTCAGTGGAATTTTCTTCTGAGAATTTGTCTTAGCAATTTCCCAGTTATCTGTATTTTTGGTCTTTGTAACAGTCCATCTCAGCAAAAAGCCCCATTTATTTACACATTTCTTTTCTTGCTTCAGAATTCTATCTGGTATTTTTATTTCCCAGCTCTTGCACTAAAGAAAGAGCAAGGAGATGATTTGCTTTCTCCACGCCAGCTATTTCCTCCAGACCTCCAGCACTTCCTGGCACACATTTTCTTCTTTCATGCCAGTTTGAGGAGCCCTATTGCATTTACACGTTATTTAGTCCTATTCTCTGTTCCCCTTTTTGAACCACAGATTAATTTAGGTTGAAAATGATGTCTGGAGGCTCTGATCCAGCTGCCTGCTCAAAGCAGGGACACTGTCACAGTCAGGCTGCTGTACTGCCCTACTCCACCTGTCCAGTGTGTGTGTCCCTGCTTTGATTTCCCAGCACTGTGGCAGGCTGTGCTGGAGACACAGATGAAGCCAGGACAAACCATACTCATTGTTCACTGGTTTCCCCTCACCCACAGTGCAACCTTCTCCCCTCAGGAAGCTCTCAGGTTCCTTAGGCACAACCTGCCTCCAGTATCCCTGTGCTGGCTGTCCCCAAGGGCTGCCTCCCCCAGCCAGGCCTGGCTGCCAGCACAGCTTGCTCCATCACCACCCTGGGATCCAAGATGGGTCTGCCCGAGCTGTGGTCCCCGGGTGTCCCTCCTGTCCCACGCCAGGACTGGCGATGCTTTGCCTTTGCTCGGGCCGCGGGGACTGGCCCGGCTGCTGGCACCTCGCGGCAGAGCTGGGGAGTGGGGCTGCAGTGGCACCCCTGGGTTCGTCCCATTGGATGTGTAATTGCACAGTGCTCCCTGGGACAATTTCTAGCACAGAGCTTTCTTGTCAGCAACTGAAGGGCACTGAGTTGACATGTTCTTTTCACTATTAAAACTCACATTATCATTCCTGGATGGCAGTGATCAGTTTTCACAGCTCATCAGGGTCTCTGTACAACCCAGATTTTTTTCCTGTATGTCCATCATTTTAATGCTCATCTTCACTGAATTTCACCTGGCGTACCCTCAGAGGGTGCTGGGAGCACTTTGTTGCCTGATGGTGTTTGCTGTTCTTGTGTCTTTCATGATTCCCCTGGCAGCTGCTGTGGCCTCATTCACTTCTGCCCACCTGAACACGTGTGGTGTCCTTTCACCCTGCCAGGATGGGCCCCCATTGTGTCTGAGTCGGTCAGGAGCAGAGGGGACACACAGTGACAGCCCAGCAGCCACAGGGCAGGGCTGGGGATGTGTCTGCTGCTGCCAAAGGTTTGGAGGGTCGGCGTGAAAGGACACCTCCATGGCAGCTTTTGTTAGCTGCAGCACTACCCTCAGTGGGTGATGAAACCATTGAGAAACCCTTCACTAGCCTGCTTGGGTGCAAGTAAATGCCAGTGCAGAATTTTATTGAGGCATGGCCCTACCAGGACAGCCATTTATCAGTGATCTGCTCAGAGCTGAGAGGGAAGGCAAGACATCTAGCTAACACAGACACGTCTGCAGTGAGCGGTCCTGAAGCTAACCATACCACAGAGGTCAGAGGCACTGAGAACTGACTGAGGGCTAAAATGCTGACAGAATAAGCACTGCTATTTATTACTACAGTTTTACACCTCCAGAAGTGCTCATTGTCCTGTAGAGTCCTTGAGAACTGCTGTTACTCATGTCAGCCTGACCCACTGTCAGCAAACCTGAGTGGGACACATCAGGTGAGGCTGGGGGGCTGCTATGCTGTGCAGATGGAAACTGGGGCATTGCCTGGCCACAGCATATTCCTGGGAATCATAAATTAACTATGACAGTCAGTGAGAAACTCCCCAGTTTTAGACAGGAAAGCTTTAGGGAATTTACCTTGCTTCAGAAGGAAGTTCTGGATTTTCAGCTGGAAGTAAAGATGAACCACTAACATGAACACATTAAACGTCTGTCAAGCAGAGCAGAGTGTTGTGTGGTACGGGGTAGGTTTCAGCCCTTACCCTTGCCTGGGAATCTCAGAATCTCAAGATGGTGGGGTCAAAAGGGACTTTTAGGGGCCGTCTAATCTGATGCCCTGCCACGAGCAGGGACATCTTCCACTAGACCAGCTTGCTTCAAACCCCGTCCAAGCTGAGATTGAATGTTTCTAGAAATGGGGCATCCACCACTTCTCTGGTGCCGGTGTTAGGAACTCATAAGCATTTTCTGCTCAAGACTTTTCCTCTCCTCTGTTTCCTTATGACAGCACTGCATGCCATTTAAAAGGACAGGATTAATAAAGACTGACTCTAATCCCCTGAAACTGCCTGCCAAGCCCAGTGGGCAGTGGGACCAGCAGTGTCTGCAGCGGTACCCAGAGATGGCAGCCCACAGCAGGACAGAGCTGTGCTCAGGGCATACTGCGGGCAGCCCTGGGGGCAGGAGCTGCTGCCGCACCCTGGGGCCGGTGTGATGCTCAAACCCACAGTGTTTGTGCCAGAGAGTGAGCTGAAATCTGCAGGAGCAGTGTGGGTACAAGCCCCAGGCTCTGTCTCTGACAGGGCTTTAGCAGCTCAGCAAGGGGAGGCGGAACAGATGACAGCAGGAGAGCCAACCTTGCTTCACAGCACCTGAGAGGGGCTTCGACAGCTACAGGCATTTCAGGGGTTTAGATTGCTGCTGTATCCATGAGGCAGATGGCTTATCTGTCCCATAACATGCAGCTTTCTTCCCAGATTTGTGACCATTTATTCAAACCCGGTTGTCTGCAGCTCCCTTTCCTCCCCGGCTGCCCCGCGCGGTGCCGGGAGCCCACGGGCTG
>WEIT01014905.1:7375-41387 GCA_013389985.1 Dryoscopus gambensis | reverse complement strand
CGGTGCCGGGAGCCCACGGGCTGGGCAGGGCCGCTCGGGCGCGGCTCGCCCTGGGCTCACCGGGCGGCTCCTGCCCTGCAAGAGCATCAAGCAGTTCAGTTTTCTCCTGTACTCTGGGAGAGAAAAACGTCTTTGATGCAGGGCTTTTGCGGGGCTGATCTTTATTTACTGATCGCTCATTCTTCTTGATTGTCTGTTTCCACTCTTTGTCTTGGTCATATGATGCTTTCCTTTCCTTTCTGCATCACTGGTGAGAGGAAGATTCTTCTCAAGCTGGTGCTTTCCACCTCAGATGTGTCAATGTATGTCCTTCAACAGCTGCAACACCTGCCTGTGACATCCTGTGGCATCCAGGAACCTTTTCACCTACGCCAATCCAGTGATAATCGTAATTCTCATCATGATATAATGATGTTGGCAATAATAGCTATGATGAGGAGCTGCTTTTCAATCAAAGCTTTTGATTTTTGTTGTTGTTTTTTGTTACTCTATAGAAAGTAGGGAATGTAATAAAAACCACTTGATAAAAAGGAATTTAAATAAAACTAAAAAGGAATGTAGCTTTTCCTGCCTGACTTAAAAAAAAAAATGTAAATGTAAAGAAACCATTCAAAATTACAGGAAAAAAAGCATCCTGGAAAACTCGTCTGTGCATTGTAATGGGGCTGTGGGGCCAGGTGTGTGATTGTAGAACATTTCTTGTAAACATCAGAGCTTCAAATACATGTGTTTCATTCACTCAGTCTTTATGCAAGGCTGAATAAATTACACCAGCCCTATCTGTCTAAGGTAGCTGCAGTAGTGGCTTTCGCAAATTGTTTAATTTAACAACTTCTGTGCCATTTGTTCAAATGGTTTCACTCTCCCAGCCAGGGTCCCCCAGTGCTTCCACAGTTAGTGGCAGGGGCTGGAGGGCTGAGGCCAAGTGCAGGGAAGAATTTTGGCTTGAAGGGCAGAAAGAAGGCAGTAAATAAAACTGAAATTTCTGCATGTTATTTTATTCTACTAATTTTAGCTGAGTTAGTACTTGAAATTTCCTGTGAAGCTTTGGTAAACTTCTGCTTCAGCAGCTTTCTCAGTTATCACCTGTGCATGTTTCTTAGCTGATTGTACCATCTATTCGGTGAAAAACCTGAAGAAGATAGAAAATAAATGCAAAATAAGTATCTCCCAAGATGTTCAAAGGAATTATGTAAAACCTAGCCAAAACCTAATTCAAAAATATTTTTAGATTTTTTGTAACAGTAAAGAATCCCTTTTTCTTAAATTGTTCTGTTGGTGTTTGCTTTGGGTTTTTTTTAGGTTTTTTTTTTTTTGTTTAATGAATGTGCCTGGTGGCAGGGGAAGCTCACAGCCACTGCAGAGGGGAAGTGGATTGATTTTTCCGAGCTAGAGTGATGGTGGATGCTCCATGCTCCTGACTCTCCCTGTTCTTGTGCAGGGTAGGTGTGGTGCAAGTGAAGAGGCTGTGGCATCTGGGGGGCTCAGCTCTGTGGCTCTTGGGACCAGGAGGGTCAGGGAACAGCTGATGGGGGGATCCAGGTAGAGAACTAGTTAAATAACAATAATAATGTTATTTCTGTTTATAAATGTTCGCTTATATTAACTCTCTCCTTCCTCAGATACCATGCTTGGTTCTTATCATGGTCCCTCTGGGTTGTGACACTGTATTTGGTGTGTCAGTACTTTTCTGGGATTTGTTTTATCCATATTTGTCTCTGAGCTCTGTAACCCTATGCCGGAGCTATCTATATGACCTATTTTTGTGAGGCAGCGCTTGTCTGTGTGACAGAAAAAACAGGACTAGGGAGATACAAGGAGCAGTGAGGGACTGTGAGCTCAGGGTGGGCAGGGCCTGGCCTGTGCTCCCCCAGGGCCAAGGACAACCAGCTCGTGGCCCAGGTGCTAGCAGGTGCTGGGCTGCACCCCCCACTCTCCCCTTAAAATGTGCAAAGCAATTTGGAGAAAAAGGAGCGATGTTTGGCCATTGGTACAAGCAGCAGTTAATCTTCTCCAACAGCCTTGTGAATAATGGGCACAAATCGTGGTCTGGCAAGGAAGGTATAAAATACACCTCTTCTCCCTAAACAATTGTTGGAGCCGTAATGAAAGAAAATCCTTCCTCATCATTTCACACACATGATTAGAATTCCATCAGTGATAAGCAGCTTTCCACAGCCTTTCTTACCAGCTTATTCCCTGGCTTTATCCACTTGCATCAAGGCTTTATGATCTTCCCTTTCAGTCATATTCCCATGTTCTCCAAAGGCTTTTGGCCAAGTTGGTTAATCATTCCTATTAACTTCCTTTTAGTCTGAACAATCCAAGCTCCCTTGAATGTCTTATTGTGCCTTACTCAGACACCCGTCCCTCCTGGTGCAAGTGACTGATGGCAGTAGCTGCGGGTAGGCCCGGAGCTGTCGAACAAGCCATTTGAAAATAACATGCTCTTTAGCCATTGGAATTATTAATAGCAGCTTTGCTTTCCTGTCTTGGGGCATTTAACACTCAAGGATTTAATGATTTAGCCAATTGAGAGAATTAAGCTTTTAGCTCATGGTGGACTTCCAACTGGACTCTCTAGCTGGGAAGGGGTGATGCTCTCATTTTCTTTCCAAGACCTGACAATGTTTAGTATTTTGGCAGGAGCTGATTTGCTAAAACTGTTGCTGATGACCTGCAGCAGCCTGACGGCTCAAAGGAGCAGCCCACATGGCTGTGACTGACAGATGGGCCACGTTCAAGTCACCAGCTTGTCGGGTGCTGCTGCTGACCCTGGAAGGGGTTAGTGGCTCAGTGGGCTGAGATTTGCAGCTTTCCTCCAGCTCAGCCTCGCTGCTCCCTTTTTGGGCTGTTCTTCTCTAGTACAGCAGATTCAGCTGCCCCTTGGTCCTGGGGTCCTCACTCCATCTGCTCCCAGCCGGTCCTGCTTGTGCAGCCACACGGAGAACGATCAGGATTGCTTCACCTTCATCCCAAACACGGCTGGTGCATCTGCTGTGATTTATCTTTGCCTGTCTCTCCCATTTAACGTAAAGCAGAAGATGGGCAAAGATGCTGATGTTGGAGATGTTAATGATCACCAAAATTCTGTGCCACTTCTGTGCTGTATAAATGTGGAGCAATTGGTGGAATTGCAGTTGTGGAGCAATTGTGGAGCAATTGGATTGCTGCAATCCTTACATGGAAAATGAGAGCAACATCAATGCCACCAAACCTCCAAGAGCTTGGGACTTAAAATGTTGATCTATTTACAAGCAAACACTCTCTATAGAGGTTTAAAGAAAATATTGGTGATGTGCACACACACATTGTCATCACAAAACCAAAATGGCACAACAATCCATTCATCAGAATCTATTACTTTTTGTATCTCAGATGTTATGTGGAGACAAAATAGGGGCAGACCTTTGCCACAGCCCCAGGCCCCCAGGACTACACCCTTGCCTCTGTCCCTCCTGTCTCCATGTCTTACACAGACAGACTGCATGGGAGCATGAGCTCTTTTATCCAATAACTCACTCAAGAACCACAGCTCTGTGAGGACAAGCCAACCAACACTTCATTTAATTCTTTGGTATCAGCTTTGGGATGTGAGGCTGCTCACTCACGCACAGCACCGACACGGATTCCTGCCTGGCAGCGCGCAGTTTGTCTCCCAGGCAGAGGGTTGTGTGGAGTTACAGAAGCGTGAAATACACACACCTGAAAACAGGGGAGGGGCTGGTGTAAGGGACAGAACCATCTACCTTACAGGTGTGCTGACCGTGGGTACAGCTGTGACACTGAGCAGAGAAAGTCTGCACACAAGGTGATTTTGCTTGTTGTTGTTCAGGACAATTTGAGACTGAAAAGACCCGCAAAGGGAGCCATTCAGAAAAATACCCTGTGCCAAACCAAAGAGTGCTGTCCAGAAGTGCAGCTGCTGTAGAGCGTGGGCTGTGCAGGGTGTGTGCTGTGGCTGGTGGTGCTGACACGGGCCCAGGGCCCCCGAGCTGCCCTGGCCTGGCTCATGCCAGGCGCACGCTGGCGCAGGTGCTGCCCTGCCCGTGGCCAGCTGGTTCACTCGGCTTTGCTCCTTTGCTTTCCGTCTTAGAGCTCTCGTAGGAAACATGTCTAACCACAGGCTCTGTTATATATCCAGTTTGTTCCTGGACACTTGCGATGGCAAGGGATATAAAGGGAAAATAATCCAAGTAATAAGGGAACTGCAAGAAATTTTGAAGCAATAAGCACTTGCAGTGGGGGAAGGCTTTACAATAAACTGTTCAAAAGGATGTGAAAGCAAGGGAAATATTGCTATCAGTGGAGCAGAAATAGCTTTATAGTTTTAAAGTCAATCCCTTTAACTGTACAAACCGTTAAATGAAAGATTGTGTTTAACAAGTTGAAACAAGTTGCAAATTCTTGAAAGAAATGGGTTTGCTGAGACTGTGACATACATTAAATAGCTGGCAGGGCTGCCTGATGTGTATTTGAAAGGAGGATCCTGTGTCTTTCTGTAATTAATTTCATCGCAAGTGTGATATGTGGATGCCTAGCACATCACAAGATAACGTGCAGATGCAGATTGTTCATAGCTCTATCATTAATTCCGCCACTGTTGACAATCAGCTCATGGAAATCAGTTGCCAAATCCCAGCTGGATCCTGCAACACTGAGTTTGAACCTGTCTCGTGAGAGATGAAGTGCTGCATTCCTGGAAAGTGGAAATCAAAACTCTTGTGAGTTGGATGGTCTCATTTGCTCTACAGCTAATTACACCTGGTTTGGTTCTGCTCCACATTAGCAACACCTTTTGAAAACTTTACGTACAAAAAGAAAAAAATACTTTCCTGTACTTGGGAGGGGGGCGTCTGCCTCACTTGAAGTCAGCACTTGGTGACCTGTGTTCCATGCAGGTTTTGGCGGTGCGCTGGCTCTTGGTTATGCACAGGAAATTGTATTTTGAAGGGCTGGACTTTACCATGATACCTGCAGGCACACTGGAGAGGACAGGGGAAGGACCAAGGGCTCCACAGCATCCCATAGCAGCTCTTCCTTACATCAGCTGAGCATCCCCGCCCCTCAGAGCAGAGCCTGAAACAGCCTCCCAGAGGGTCAGTGATCCAAGGTGATCAGCTCAGAGGCTGACTACTCTCGAAGAGCCAGTGCCTGAGAAAGACTAATGTAGCAGCTTTCAGATGTTTACTAATAACCTGAGAAATAAAGCATACAGATGTTGAACAAGTTTGTGCACTCACAGCTGAGCACTTAGACCAGCTTAAACTTAGACTAATGCATCCAAGACTGGATATAACTGGGGTGCATGGAAGCGGGCCTGAAAGGGAATTGATGGGCTGTGTCTGGGAACTCTTTCTCTAGAGATGCAGATACCAGATTTACCAGGAATTAGTGTCCTCAGCAACACATTCCTAAATCTGAGATTCACTGAAGTTTGCAATGAAATGGGGCTGTGCTCAGCCTTGATGCCCTGGCAGATGCCTGCTGAGTGCAGGGCAGTGGGGTGGGGGTGCTTGGGGGGATGAAGCCAATCCGTGGTGGGGGAGCTGGAACAGCACTTGGACCCATCCCGCTGCTGGTGGGTGGCTGTGACTCTCTAGGACCTGCTGCCCCCGGGAGTTCCCTGTGGTGCTTGTCTGCTGGGCTCTTACCTTCCCCTCTGCTGCCAGCAGCTGGTGCCTGAGCTGGGGGAACAGAGCTTCCTGAGGGTCAGGACTCTTCCACCGCCTCTTTCTTCCCATCCCCTGACACTGAGAACTGGCCCAGACCCAGACCAGGAGGGTGTCAGCACCTCGCACTGATTATCCAACCTTGCATCTCTTAATCAGCAGATCCTGATTAATGATCAGGGAGACCTGAACAGAAAAAGCCAAGGGCCTCTTTGCTTCCTGTCCTCGCTGAATCCACCTGCCCTCTGTGCCCAGTGTCTCCGGAGTCAGCCAGGACACTGACGCAGTCTGCACGGTGGGGGCTGTGCCCGGCGATGTGGAAGGAGGATGCTCTCCGTGAGGAAGCTCTCTCAAGGCTCTCCTGATTTACCTCTCAGTTTGCCTCAGGCAGGACAAAGCAGAGCAAATCAATTCTGCGGGAGCAATCAGGAACTGCTATTAATAGGACTGATTCTCGCTGACCTGGAAATACCGCTGATCCTGCCCAGGGGTGCGGTTCTCATTCCACACTCCCCAAACAAGCCTTGTTTTCTGTGAGGACTGTTCAGTGCAGCAGCCTGTGATTCGCTGTCAGAAGCCTTTCTCTAAGCAAACGCAGGGTGAGACATTCCTGCTGGTTTGCAGTGTGTGTGACTGATCCCCCCAGGGACTCTCCTCCACCGGGAAACAAAATTGCAGTGAGCAATGACATTAAGTGTCATTACACTCTTATGAGTGGAGAGGTCTGCAGGCTTCCATGGAGTAGCATTTCTGATCAGGAATGAGACCATCCAGGAAGGTTCTCATTTCAAAGGGCTTTTATCTGGTTACCTCAGGCTCACAGTTTCTTTGATGACTAAAATAGAGCTGAAGGAAGGCTCTTGTCAGTAAGACTGGTGCTAAAATGCTCCAAGATTGAGAAGTATCTTATTGGTTTAAAGGAAAAAACCACAAGCAGAACTGGGAGATGAACAGTAATTCCTTTGGTTGTTTTAAACTTGTGCTGAGGTTCCTTCTGCCTGAAACTCTGAATTAATGGTTAACGTTTAATTCTGGCAATTGATTTTTTAAAATAATCATAATTGTTCAGACCATGCCTAGTGCAGGTTCATTTCAGCTCCCTGAGAAGCCTTTTGTACAAACCATTCATGGAGGAACACTGAACGTTTGCTTTTCCTAGCTGAACACCCTGCACAGAGCAGTTGTGAGCTACCTCAGGCAATCCCAGCACCCACGGAATGGGCACAAGGCCAATTGCTGATCAGGCCCTGCATGCTGCAAACAGGAAGGATTCACTGAACATTTTCCCCAGAGATCAGGAGCCGTTGTTCCTGTGCAGACCCATTTATTCCTGGATTGCCATTCCCAGGAAGTGACCCAGTACTCACTTCAAGCTATGAAAAACACATTTTCTTCTCAGTTCTGTGTGAAATTTCAACTTCTCCTTTTCCCATTCACCTTGTGTAAAGCTGGTATCAGCCACTGCCTGCCAGTGCTATTTTAACATACTTCAAGGACAATGGAAGTTTCTTCCCCTGTACATAAAATCCCAGTATCACCAACACTCTGGGTCATGTGCTGGGAAGGGGAGGGAAGCAGAGCCTGTGACTGGAAAGTACAGCAAGGGCTGGCCAAGGGCAGGGGTGGGCAGGTTCTGCAGAGCAGCTGCATCTCCCAGAGCTGGGGAGGTCATGGGTGGGGAGGGCTCCGTGGGTCCCTGCTACCCAGCACAGCTTTGGACACGTCTGAAGAGTGGGCAGGGAACTTCCCAGTTGGCCGTGGGCTGGCTTTCCTTTCGGGCTGCAAGGCTCCAGCACGCTTGGCTTGGCCACAGAAGAGTGAATTGTTATAAATGGTTAAAGACTTCTTTCAAAATAGTATTTCTTTATCAATGATCAGAAAGCAAAGGGAGGAAACTGGAAGAACAGTGAGAGGAGTGAGATGATCCCCCCAACAAAGTGGAGTGGTGCCCCAGGGGCCTTCAAGGGTGTGGGAGATGAGCTCAGCTTGTCCTTCCCAGTCACCTTCTGATACGTTTGGAGGAGTGAAGTGTCACCAAACTGAGTGTGCTTTAGGTGGTGGTAGCCCCTGTGCAAGAAAAGCTATTCCCCTTGGCAAACTGCCTTGTTACACCTTGCACTGAGAGGAACAAAGAGAATCTGGGCCACATGACTCTTGGGGAAAGGACATGTTTCCTTGGCAAACCCTCCACTGCCCCTGGGCAAGCTGTCCTCAGCACGAGGAGCTGCACCCTGTCCCACAGGGATGCACAAAGCCTCCCCTGCAGCAGGAGCCCACCCCTCCTGCCAGCTCCGCGGCTGCCATCTCCCTGTCCTGGCCCCTGACATCCCGGGACAGTGCCCAGCTGTGAGCAGCAGCCCCTGGGCCATGTGGGGCTCCTCCGCCCCACGCTCCAGCCCCAGCCCTTCTTCCCTTCCAGCTGAAGCTGGGCACTCCTCACCAGACTCAGCCCTCCACAGAGCCCCGTGTGCTGCTGGCCCTGGCGAGGGATGGGAAAGATGTCAGGGCCTTTCCCTACCCCTGCCCTGCTGTCCCTTTCCTGCAAATCTTGCCTTTTCCTCTGTGGCACAGACAGAGAAATTCCTCCTCTGCTCTCCCCCTCCCCACACCTCCGTGTGCCCTCTCTGATCCTTCACTTTGTTCTTGCTCCTTTCCTGCCCCTTTGCTCCTCACACTTGTCTAGTTTTTGCTTTACATAACATTATTGAATCCCCCTCCTTTTAGAAAAAATCTCATACCTGATCCAGTGCAGCTTCCTAGCTACAGTTCATCCTGCTTTCATCTGGAAAATTATTTAACATGCTGTACAGGCTGTCTTTTATCCATTTTGTTTCTAGGCAGTTGCCAAACACTTGTGGCCTTAGCACTGACCATTTCCCAGTTGGCTCGATTCCCCAAAAAGACAGTGCGAGGGGCAGAAACCCACGCGTGCGCCAGGCAGTCACCTGGACGGCATGCACGGATGCACTGGCTGTTCACTCCCACTGCCCATCCCTCCAGTATATCTGTTAATTAGTGATAACTTGCACCTGTTATTCCCTGTTCCAGCACTGCTGATGCTCCTGTTTGTGATGTCAGCTGGATGTGTTATTCTGACACAAACCTGATGAAGCCAGGAGTTACCTGGGAAAATCAGGCTTATCTGCTTTCCTAGTCAGAGAAAACGCAATTCTGCTTTGGAAGGAGACAAAGAATTGGCTGGGGCCTCCCATCCTTTCCTTATTAAACCATTCCCTGAGTGTCAGAGGGGCTGAACGGGGCCAGTGGATGTGCCAACACACTGACATGAGGGACCAATTCCTTCCTCCCTCTGCTTTCAGCATCCCTGTCTGTCCCTTATAACTGTGAGAGCCCCTGGCACTGGGCAAAAAGGCATCACTGTGTAACTCTTTCTGATGCCTGTGGATGTCAGGGCTTCCTGCTTTTGGGATAGAGCACCACAGCAAGCCTAGCAGAACCTTTGTGTGGTCACAGCTACGGCTGGAGCTGGCAGCCGGCAACTCCTTCAAAAGCTGCCACCCATCAAAGCCTGGTGAGTCACTCCAGGTTCAGAGAACAGGGAGTTCCTTGAGTGTACATCTGACAGGTTCAGTGGGATAGAGGGCTGATAATCAAATTTTTCTTCCAGATACACAAATTATTTCTGAAGCTCTGTATTACCACTGTTTGTGGTCAGAGTCACTGAAACGTCCCCTTTTAGACCAGCTGCTGTGACTGATTTCATTGCTGAGCCATATGGCATAGCTCTTATGTAATTTTATTTGAAAATGTGATTCTTTTAGTTGTGATAGTGCTTTATCTTTCGTGTTGTTTTTCCTCTGCATGTGCATGTTGGCACAGGAGGATGCATGCCCAGAGAAGACCCCTGTGAGAGCAGTGAAGGTGCAGCAGCCCCTCAGAGCCAAGTTTGGACAATGACCATCACCGAGGGCTGCAGGCGCAGTGTGAGAGAAGGAACAACTCCGCCCTGGTACTTGGTGAGAAATGAGGATCTGACTCGGGGGTGGTGTGTTTTAAAGGGCAAGAAGAGAGCCCCAGAGGGCTGCTCGGGGGATTTCCATCCGTCTGGAGCAAAGCCAGACTCCAGCCCATGGGGAGCAGGTGGGCAAGTCAAACACGTCACTTGTTCATGAAAAATCATAGACACCATCTCATACCAGCCACAAGCACTGGTGAGCCCAACACCTGGGGTGCTGTTTGGTGGCAATAAAACCAAACTCACTCACTGTGGCAGAGCTGGGAACTTGCAGCTGGGAACTCCTTTGGAGAGCTCGAAGGCTGGTCACTGCCTTTGGGCCCTGCAGAGTTTGGTGGGTCTTGTGGAGGACTTCGGTTTGGGAGGTACAGGTGAGGTGATCAAATGACAAAGTCTTATCACAGCTTTGGGCACACTCCAGGAGTTCACTGTGTCCCCTGGTAAATTAGAGCAGAAATGAATTTCCAGACTAAGGGTGTTCAAAGTGTTTGGCACCCAGGGCTGTGCTCCCAGGGAGGAGACCAACAGTTGGAAATGGAGGGTACAATTAAAGAGCTTAGCCAGCCATTACAGAGGTGTTAACTCACTGCTGCAATTACACAGCTGTTTGTTCATTAAAGGAGACATTTAATACAATAATAATGCAATTATAATATTTGCAGTTCTGCACACTAAAAGCCAAAACCCAGAGTTTTCGGGAGTGATAGAAACAGTCCTGTCCCCTCTCCAAAAGAGAGGGTATCTCTCTAGATCTCAGAGCTTACCGAAAACTTTTACAAGGTACAGCGTGCTCTGGGCATTACCACAATCTTCCCCATTTACATTGTTGAGCCCAGAAGTGAGAACAGCACCTGAGCTGTGAGAACACTTCTCTGCAGCCTTCAGCCCCCCTCCAGCCTCAGAGCCTTCATCTGTTCACAGCAGGCACTTTTTCTGTCTATAAAGCTCAGTCCCAAAACCTGGTCTTCGAGCAAGTATTGGAGCTTTTTCAACTCCTCCAGGAAACATTTCATCTTTTTCACTTTTACTCTGTTTTCAGAAACAAATTCACTGCTGCATTTCATCAGAATTTACTCACAGTTTCACTGCACTTGAACTTGTACTTCTGAAATCAATGAATTGTTTCATAAAAAATTTAGACCAGATATTGCTGGGAGGTGTGGGAATGTTTTTTTTTTTTTTTAAAAACACTTCTTTATAGAGTGTTGTTGATTAAATCTTTGCAGTCACTGCTGAGCTACAAGATTTTGTGGAGATGGAGTGGGGAAAATTTCTACACTGAACAGACACGATCTGGTGCTCATGCGCCATTGGTGTTATTTATTTATTACCTCACTTGAGGGTCAGGGAGATGACTGTGGTTTATTAACCATGCGGAGACCAGACACTGCTCAGGTTGTCACTGCAGGGTGATGAGCTGGTCCTGTATCCCTGGTAAGGCCCTCTGAGGGAAGGGAAGAGCTCGAAGGCTCAGGCAGGGCCAATGGTATTTATTTGAGATGTTCCTGTCTGACATCTAAAACCTCTTTTGCTGAGACGTTGGCTGAACGATTCCATATTTGCCAATCTTTCTAGAAAGCAAAAGGGAGGAAAAGGAGTTTCCTGAATATTTCTAGTCCTGTTTGCACAGTGAAAGACACCCCAGACACCTGCTCTGACCCCAGAGATCACCCAGGAAGTGCAAACAATGAGTGCTCAGAGGCTGAGCCTTATTAAACACTATGGACAAAGAGGAAGAGACAGAGAAATTTACCAACAGGGTTTGTTTGTTTGTTTGTTTGCTTTGGTGGAGGGGTTTTGTTTGTTTGTTTGGCTTTAAGTGCAATTTACTATTAAAGAAACTATTACCAGGAGATTGCATGGTAAACTGAGGAAAAAATGGAACCGTAGCTTGGACTGTTTTGGTATTTCACAGCAGTTACAAATGAAAAAGTGAAAATAGTTGCACGCTAAAGGTTGCACTTGACTGAGATGGAGTGGATGTAGATAGAGCATCCCCAGTACATCAGTCAGTCCTGAGCACATGCTAACAGGAAATCAATTAATTTCCACCAACATTTGCTCTTTCTGTTGTGAAAGAGTTTTAATTAACTTACTGTGAATGGTCAGTGGCTGCTTATTCTGGAAGAGCCTTACAGATTTAATGAAGCACCATTCTTTCTGAATTTATGCTGGAAAAGTGACAATGACAAATTTTAAGCTGAATTACTTGCCATATGTGATCAGTTAATGGAAAAGCTTCCACATCCCAATTATTAATTCCTGTCCTGTTATTTTCCCCATTAAGCAGCAGTCTTCTGACTTAGGCAGTGAGTCCAGGAGCAAACATGCCACTGTCACTTGGCAATAAAGCCATTTGGGCACAGGAAGATCCCTTTGGTCCAGGTCACGGCCATCTAGTACGTGTTTGATGCTTTCTACAGACATTATTGCATCTGACACCAGCAAAGGCCACATGCAGGAGTGGAGCTGAGGGAGGAGGGATGAGCTCCCCCCAGCCACACTGTTTTGCTTTTGTGTTCATTTCCTCAGATAACCCCAAACATCACTGAGTTTTGAAGGCTCAAACAGACGAGGCTTTGGTCCACAAGGAGAAGATAAGCCCAAAAAAGATGAGCCCAGTGCTCCGCACTACAGCCCCCAAAGAAGTAGCTGTGGAAGAGATCTGAGGAGGAGGCAGAGCAGCTGAACTTGTTTGCTTACCTGGACAGGTATGAGATGGTGCTGAGGGCTGGCTGCTCCACTGGGTGATGGAGCTTCTGCAGTGCCAGCGGCCCAACTCACTCCCCTGAGCTGTGTGGCAGCAACATCACGAGGACAAATGAGCAGAGGACTCGGTCTCCCTTTGAAAGAGCTGTTTGTACCTTGTTCTGCCTTACCAGTGTTCATGACTTCCTCCTGCACCACCTCTAGGAGCTGCCTGGTTCCCACCTGAGCCAGAGTTTCATACTGGTATAATCAGGGGATTTCTTAAGCACAAGGTCAGAGGTTTCTTGAAGATGGTGATGAAGGTGGGAGTACACACAGGTGTCCCAGTTCAGGGGGAGTGAGGCACTGGAGCCCCTTTATACCTTTCTAATGACATGGCTTTATTTATTTACTTATTTTACTTAGTTCTGTATTGATGAAGTCCTTTGGCTTTGTGTCCTGTGGGTTATCACTGTGGGAGGGCTGTGCTGGGAGACCAACACTGTGCTACAAACAGGACAGACACATAAATGGTCACTGTGGATTCATTGGCACCTTTGTACACTTGAGGCAGCAACATTAAACAAAATAGTAAATAATCCAGTCCCCTACAGCCTTGGGCATCTGCCAGCTCCCAGTCTGGCTTCCCAAAGGAAAGCATGTGCTTATTTCTCATTGTTGCCAGTTCTGAGTCAGAGAAATGACCCAGGTTCCTTGTGAAAGAAGAGACAGGGAAAGCTGCAGCAGCACAGGACAAAATGCATCAACATTTCCAAGAGAGAACTTAGCAATGGCAGGAATCACAAATGGGGAAGTGTTTTCATGAAGAGTCAACTCCATGGGTTTCAGCAGCGACTTCTTTCTGAAGATGATCTGGGCACATGCTGCAGTTAAAAACTTCACACAGTTAACAGGACAGAAAGTCAGCAGTTAAACACATTGTAGTGACTGCTCAGGGAGATGAAAGGAGGCATTAAAAACACCAAACCTTGTGTAAAGGTCAGTTAAAACATTAATAATGCAAGGCTTCAATTACTCATGCATAAATAAAAAGACATTTAATGGTAGACACACACTGAGCATTACTGCGGTGGACATGACACTGGGACAGAGAGGGAACACATGGGAGCTTCGACTCAGCACAGGAAATTACTGTGGAGCACAGAAAATGCTGGGCAAGAGGATGGGGTGAGAGCGGGGATCACAGGGTGCAGGGAGAGATGGCTGGGGGGTACCTGCCCTGATCAGCTACAGTTCCACAGGTCTCAAGGACAGTCCTTGTGTCCTCATCCCCCCAGCAACCCCAGGCTCAGGAACCAGGAGAGTGTTGGCTCATATCTGAGTGTGGCATGCGAGGGGCATGGGATGGGCAGGACCACCACATTTAATCCTCAAATACAATGTTTCTGTACAGTAACAACTGAAAACCCCATCATATTTTTACACTCTTATTTCCTACAGACTGTAGAATTGTAGAATCCAAAAGCAGCCCAGGCTAGAAGGGACCTTGAAAGATCGTCTACTCCAATGCTTTCTGGGAAAGGAAGCCCAGGGTGGTTTTCTCACACCCTGAGCAGCTGCACGTGGAATCCTCCAGCGATGGAGGCCTGTCCCTGGGAAGGTTGTTCCAGTGAATGACAGTTCTCATTGTTAAAAGTTTCTTTCATACTGAGATGAAACCTCTTGTGGTGCAGCTTGTATCCATTGCCCATTGCCTTTCCCGTGGGGCTCCTCCTGCAGAGAGACCCTCCGTCCTCTTCAGATCTCCTGTCTGTGTCCTGGGGTGCTGTGATGGGGTCCTCCTTGAGCTGAGTCTTCTCCAGGAGAAGAGACTGATTGTCAGTGTTTCCTCACAGGGCAGGTTCTCCAGCCCTTGGGTCATCCATATCGCCCTCCTTTGGATCCTCTCCAGTCTGTCTGCTTCATTTTTGGATTGTGGGAACTAGAACTGCGCATGACCAGCAAGGCTGGGGGTCAGGCAGGTGACACTACTCTCCAGCCTGGAACTCACGGTGGAGGGGACACAATGCTGCCAGGACTGTCACCCCTCATCTGTTCTTGATGTGACCTCCTCAGACGCTCAGAGGATCACTGACAGCTTGCTGGCTCCGGACCTGCACCTGCACTTCTGACACACCTTCCCCTCTCTGTGCCTCCACCACCGTGTGTCTGTGCAAACACTGTTTCTGTGTGGCCGTAATCATACTCTCAGTTTCTCTCTTTCAGCTGTCTTTGACAAGTCATTTAGAGTTTGCCTGCTTTCATCAGCTTTTACAGTGAAGGAAAGTTGGCAGGCAATTCTCAACTACCTGACTTGTCTCTTGTCTGATGATTGATTTCCAGTGGGAGTAAGTTTTGATATTTGAAAAGATCCAACCTATTATTATTGAACATTTGAGTTATGTGATGGAAGTATCTGTCTGACAAACCCAGAAGGATATTTGAGCAGAAAGCTCAAAGGCTTAAGGAATTTCTAGATCATGTATAAAATATTGCCCAGTGCATTGTCTCTGATGTCAGACAGAGAATGGAGAGAGGCCACAATGTCAGGAGAATGCAGCCAGGTTGAGGAAAAATAAAGGTGCAAATGGGATATTTTTAAAAAGTGAGGAGAAATGTTAGCTTCTGTGAAGAATGAAAGACATGGCAGACAATGGGATGAAAAGGACTGATTCTGACCTACATACCCAGGCAGAATCCCTGCTGACAGAAAGGAAAAATGATGCCTTTGATCTGTAGGTGATATCAAGATTCTGGGCAGAGCAAGCTGACGAATCCTGTTGAAAAGGAAAAGAATCATACCAGCCCCAGTGGAGCCTGGGCTCCCATTGCAGACAGGTCAGCAGCCCACTTGGTGTGCAGCCTGGGCTCCAGCTGTGGCTTGGGGACAGGAAAACAGAAACATCCCCCTCAGAAATGGACAAAGATCCCCCCTGGGGACAGACAAACCTTCCCCTTGGGGATGAGACCTTGACCATTAGTTCAGGGATGGAGCTCTGCAGGCAGGAGCCAGACCCAGCTGAGAGGGCTGCTGAAGGCTGGTGACTGGAGCATGCCCTGGGAGCGCTGCCAAGGGGCTGGTTTCCAGCTCTGAGCTGAGCTCCCGTGTCTAGCACAAACAGGTGTGTTTTTCCTGGAAAACAAGCAAAAGTTGCTGTATCAGCCACAGAAGTGTCCCTTGGTGCCTCGCACCCTGAGCCAAGGACCAGCTGCACTGGTATGAGATTCATGAGATTCAGAACATGTGCTCTTAAGGGTGGAGCTCAGTCGTGAGCTGGTGCAGTGCCTCGTGTACGCAGGAAAGCAGCTCCAAATTTTGGAGAAATCCCTTCATTTTGGGCCAGATGGGAAAAGACATTTCTTTCCTCCTTTGGTGCCGAGGAGAAAACCCCATCATCCCTCACCTCATTTCCAGGCACAATCTCACCCAGGTCATTGCTGCTGCTCCCCTGTGTCTGAGCCCAACCTCACCCGGGTCACTGCCACCTCTTATTTGTGCCCAGGCACAGCCTGACCTGGGTCACTGCCATCTCTTATTTGTGCCCAGGCACAGCCTCGCCTGGGTCACTGCTATCGCTCACCTGTCCCTAGGTACCACCTCATGTTTTCTTCTGCTCTTTGGTCTGGGAGTTCAGACCAGCCACAGCCCTGGCAAGGAACAACTCAAATATACTCGTGTATTCCAGACACCAGCAGATTTTGAGAGCAAGGGAAGGGGGTG
Organism: Dryoscopus gambensis; assembly: GCA_013389985.1. Taxonomy (NCBI): domain Eukaryota; kingdom Metazoa; phylum Chordata; class Aves; order Passeriformes; family Malaconotidae; genus Dryoscopus; species Dryoscopus gambensis. The sequence goes on along the minus strand of WEIT01014905.1, from coordinate 25,330 downwards.
GTGTTTTCCCACAGTGAAGAACCCATGTCCAGAGAGCTCTAGTGCCATGTTCAAATGCAGGGAGAGATGCTGCCTCATTAGCATATTATTCTCTTTTTACTAATCAAGTCAGCGTGAATAACTTTGCTTATGATTGTGTTTGATTGTATTAGGGAATTATAGACTTGAAAAGCTCTTTTTTCCCCAAGTCTGCAGAAGGCAGCAGCACCATTCCTGCACTATTTTTAGCGGGTGTTGCAGAGAGCGTGCTCTGTGCCTGTCTTGTTTCACCACCAGGATTGTACACCTGGAATTCCAAGGGAAAAAAGAAAACTGAGCAGTGTTAAAAGGAAGTTGTACACCGATCTACGTGTAGCCTGAGGAGGTAAAAGGCAGCTCCTGCCCCCATTCTGGACTGACTGTAGTGCTTCTAAATGAACCTAGTGATGCCATGATGGCTTTAAAGCTCACAGACAAAGTTGCATTTTAAAAATCACACATAACTTGCCTGTACTTACCGTATCCCAAAATGAAGGTGAGATGTTTTCTGCTCCAGTGACAAAGAGCAATTTACCTGTCATGCCTGTGGTTATAATTAGAGGTGAAGGCTGGGTGAATGTGGGAAGTGAATTTCCCTGTAACATTAAACCCCATAACATAAACATTAAATGATGGTCCTTTTAGGTCACAGAGGTTCTGAGGCCATCACATAGCACAGCTCCAGCCCTCAGTAAGATTTATGCATAGCTGCTCTTTTCCCAAGTGGTTTTCCAGACGGAGCTGCCAGAGCAGTGAGAGCCCTACAAGCTGCTGGAGCAGCCACACCAACCCCAAGCCCCTGGGTGTGGGGGTCTGGATCCTTGCTGTGGGCTCAGCATCTCCACTGAGACTCCCTGGAGATCTGTGGCTGAGGAGCAAGCCTATCCAGGGAGCAGGCAGGAGCATGGGACAAGCAGTGGCCATGAGGAGTGCCCCGGGACCTGGCAGTGCTCTGTTCCATGCTAACAACCAAGGATTGGTCAAACCACACAGGGAAAAAAAGTTCTGGCTGCCCAGTATTGTGATAAATCCCTTGGATGTGATACAGACCCAGCACCTGTGTGGAAAGCTCTGACTTCAGCGTCACACAACATTACAGTGCTGCTCAGGCTACAGCCACAGAGTGACCTGACCCACCCGGGCCAGGCTCCCCATCCAGCTCAGAGCCGCTGCCCCTCCAGCACGGGGCACTGGGGCTGTGTAGGGAGCAGGGCTGGCAGCCTGCGAGTGGGGGATGACATAGCCACGGGCTTCTGATGTGCTAGGGGGGCACTGGGAGGAAGTGGGGGTCAATTTTCCTCTTGTAAGGCTCACACTGGACTGGCATCTGTACTGTTCTGTGTCTGTGCCTTTCAGAAAAATGCTTCAAATAAATCACCAAAACTATTTGGGGGTAGGAAAAGAAATCCTTGTCTGGCAAGAGCTGAAGAGCTCCACCTGGTTATCTTGCCTGAAATACAGCAAAATGCTGACTTCGACATGTTTTCAGTGAAAGATTGTCTGGTACTAAGGAACCTTTTAATCTGGTTGAAGAAGCAAAAGAGTCTGACTGGGAGCTGAAGAATTAAATGGATCAGTAGCAAGGCAGGAGCTCTGGGAGTGCTGGAGATTAAAGCTGGGTCACACAGCCAAGCAACTGGTACCTGCCCCAGCTCTGGCAGTGAAGTGTGACCAGGTAGAACTTTTCTAGGAGACAGACAGCAGAAAGCCCCTGCTGTTGTGGGGATGCTGCAAATGGGAGAGGTCCTTCCCACAGGGCTGTGCCTCACCCCGCTGGTGCCGAGGGCCAGACAGAGCCTCACTCCAGGCATTGTGGTGGCTTATGAAATGCAGGAGCAATGGATCCCCTGAACATCATTAACCCTTGGCTTCCCGTGACCCCAGCCCATGTTTGCCCTCCTTAGGGTTACTGCAAATACCCTGCAGACACGGTCCCTTGTTACAGAAGGGGCAGGAGCTGCTCAGCTTTGTGGGTGAAAAAGAATCTGTGAACAAGTGAGACCTTACCTGGCTCTTCAGCTGAGTGCACACGCCCTGGCACACACAGACTAAAAAAAAAAAATCACATTTTTCTCTAGTGGATCCTAAGGAAAAGACTATAATAAGATTTTGTGCATAGCCTGTTGTTCTGCATGTTGACACCAGCAATTCCAAGGCACACAGGGAAAGCGAAAGGAGATAAGATGCAAAATGATTCTGTAATGGGTGCCGAAGATTTTCTGGGGAAGGGATTTTTTTTTTCTTTGTTTGTTAAGCTTTCAAAACTAACACTGACATTTGTTCAAAAGGGAGCTTTTTATTTTCCCCTGGAGGTTAACAGCCTGCTGTTTCCCATGGTGGGTTATGGGCACTGCTGTGGGCACTGCTAGCACAGGTAGAGGAATTATTTCTAGTCCAACCGTCAGCACCTAGCAAGGCAAAAATATTCTGGAGTTAATAACGGATTTGATAACAAGCCATTATCAATAATTCCATCAGTCCACTCTGTTCCTGGTGGGTGGCGTTGCTGGTTCGCAGCGTTGGGCAGGGAGAGCCTGGGTGCCTTCCTGGTGCACCTTCTGTGAGTGCCCAAAAGACGTATTGGCTGGCACTGACCCAGCAGGATCAATCACTGATTGCCCGTGTCTTGGGCCCAGAATCTGGCAGACACACCCTGGGCCACTTAAATGCATGTGACAGCAGCGGTGGCAGTGCTTGAAGGACAACAGCCCCTGGAGGGAGGAGGGAACGGAAGGGCCATGAGGGTGAGGGTTGGGATCCACTGCAATAAAGGTGGCAGAGACAAGACCAGGACATAAAAGCATCCATTGAGTAGTGATGCTGTGTTTGTCCAGTGCACGTTCAGCTGGAACGCTGGCTCTTACGCCAGTGACGGACCAGTAAATTAGCAATTCCATTCCCTTGGCCCATCAGGGAGCTAACAGGACAAACTACCATTGAAATGGTACAATATATTAAAAATGTGTGCAAGCCTGCATTAACTGTGGCTGGAAAAAACACCCCAAACCATGTTCATGCAGTGTCCTGCAATGTGGAATGGATGTGAGATGAAGGCTTCCCTCAAAGTGCCCCAGGGCTGGAACCCACTGTTGTATCTAACAGCATCACAGCCAAGGAAAAAACCTCCGAGTGTTTGCCAGCCTTTTTGCGGGGCTCCAGCTGATGGCTTTGTGCTGAATGAATAAATAAGTTTTACTCTGCTTTCCTACAGAAGGCAAATAAGAAGCCAAAAAACAAATAAGAAGCACAGCAGAAGAGCAAACATATTTGCTTTAAGGAGGGGAAGCCATGGCTAAGTTTCTAGACCATGAAGCTACAGGCTGCCTCAAATTAAATTAATTTAATGGTTTATACATTTCCTCTGTAGAGATGTGGGCACTGAAATGTGCATCCGCAGGCGAGGTAGGGAGGTCTGGCAGACACTCACGTCACCCCTTGGCATGGCACAGATGCCACGTCTGTATCAGGGGCAGCTGGGAGAGGGATGGATGCTCCAGGCAGCGCCTGCCGTCTGCAGCCTCCAGTTCTGCCCTGCTGGCACCCTGCCTGGCAGACCCAGGTGAGCCCCTGTGTGGGAGCCAAGGCTGCCCAAGCCTCACGAGGAGGGGGCTCTGCGGGGCCAGCATGGCACCCACTGACATGGCAGCAGCTCCCAGCTTCTCCCTACTCCCAGCTCTGCCTCCAAACAAGGACTCTGTGGCTTCGTTTTCAGGAAGGTTCTGCATTCCCATCCTCCAAATTACTTTTTGCTACTTTGGCCAAGCCCTAATTCATCTTCTGTCAAATATTTTTTCCTCCTGCCAAAAGCCCGGCTCCTATTACTGTTTCTCACATCTACTTCAGCCTAACGGTGTCTGTAAATAATGAATTTGCATAATGAACAGGATTTATGAAAACCAGTTGCTCTCTGTGTAGGTGACCTTGTGACTCCAAACATGCCAGAGCGAAGGGATGCAGGGCAGTGCTGCAGTAGCAGCGGCTTTGGGAAGCTGCTCACTGTGTGTGCGAGCACCTCGCCATGCGTGCCTTCCTGGCTTCCTGCTGCACTCAGAAGCCCAAAAATGTTCACACAGAAATGTGCTGGGTTCCCTCAAAAGTGATGGTGACAGTGGCTGACCATCTCCAGTCACAGCAGTACCCATGGCACCACCTGCTCACACTGGGGACCCTTCTGGCAGCACCCAGCAAACCTGCAGGGACAGAATCCAACCCAGAAACAAACCATTCTCTCCTTATCATCTGTTAATGATCACTGTGCAACTGCATTCCAGGGAAGGATTAGATTCTGGGGATGTGCACAATGTAGGGCAATAATTAATACTAATATTCTTCAAACACTGAGACCTTGTGGCTCTCTACCACTCCCTGATGGGAGGCTGCAGCCAGGGGCCGGTCTGGCTCTGCTCCGAGCAGCAGGACAAGAGGAGATGGCCTCAAGTGCTGCCACCTCTCCCCGTGACACTGGGGTGGATGGAGCAAACACAGAGGGACAGGTCTGGGCAGCACTGACATCGCAAGAACAGCAATAGGAATGTGAGAAACACCCGCAAGGACAGCTCTAGGGAGGAGGACAGCTGACTCTGATTTCTTTGTTTCATAATGTGAGAGTCTGAGTGTGACCACAGAAGTTAGAAGCCAGAAATAACTGAAGGTAGTGATAAATGAAAGGCAGTGATAGAAAGTTTGCTGGTGTTTCCCTGTGAGGAAAATGCCCCTAATTCCTTGGACAGTCATGGACTCCAACATGCTCACACTTTTATTGATATTTTAAAAGAATTAGGATAAAAATTTGGATGAATGAAGGGAAAGGTAAAGGAAATTGTCTGGTAGAAAGTTCAGTATTTCAAACTCATTCTGGCTTGGAATAGGAGGAAAAATTTGCTTTTCACATCCTTTTCCAATAGATCTAGTTTACTGAATTTCCATAATGAGTCCACCTCACCTTCATTTTTAAATAATTCCAGAGGTGATGTGGAGAACTGCAAACGTGATCTCATATAAAACCTCCTGAGATAATAAAACTTGGGCTGAAAACGTAAGTCACTGTGCAAATACAAGGTTTCTCTGAGCTTTGTTGAACATGTGGAGCTGGCAGCAAATGAAGGCCTTGCCCCTACAGGTTACCAGAACAGCTTAGTCAGCTCACCAGTGGGTATCTCAAATATTTTGTAAAATATCAGGCTTTTCCAAACATCACTGTAAATTTCCCACTTAATTTTATAACATCAAACCTGCCCTCATTTTTCCCTCCTCAATCTTCCGTTTGCTCATGAGATCATGGAGCCCCTGCTGATAGCAAGCTGTGATAAATTAAGTTTATCACTTAAGAAAAAATATATTTGAGTTATAACTGTTAGCTCCAGCTGAAATAATTCTATAGATTCTCCTGAATGCAAAGAAAATCAATCAGGAGATCAGAGCTCTGTAACTATGTGATTTATATGTATAAATACTAAAGGCATTAGCTAATCAGAGAACTGAAACTGTCAGAAGCTCTGAGTGTGGCTCTGTGGCAACACCCAGCACAAATTTTCTGGCTCCTGGATTTTATCTGCAGAGTGAGCCTGTGTTCTCCAGACCTGGTCTGTTACTCCCAGCATGAGGCTCCAGCTCTTTCCATGACATAGTAACAGATTTGCACAGAGTTCTAGGATCTGGGATTTGGAAGCGCACTCCTTTCTGGCACAGCTCGTGCTGGAGGAATGGTTATACGGACTTTTGGTTGGACCTGGTGGCTGTTTGTGTCTTCTGCTGTATCTCTCACAGTGGGAAATGGGATTATCTTTCATCTTGCAGAAATGATAGATTTACAGCCCTGATAATCTGTATATCTATGCCTGTAGGTAGAGGTTACATTTTTAATAGAACCACTGGTATGGCTGGTGAAGTTTCAGATGTGAAGTGCTCTTGTTTTTGAATTATTGTCTGTTCTCCTCCAGCTGTATCAGGTGTTGAGGTGAAGGATCATCTTCTCTGCCATAAATCTCCCTTGCTCATACCGTCAGTGCCTCGTGGCTGCAGCAGCCACCCCACCCTGTGTGAGATGGGAGACATCATTTCTGCCCTTTGAGGGAAAACATGGCAGGCTTGGAATCCCCCCAAGCAGTAGTTTTAAAAATAGTCTCACGAAGCTGCTTATGTGAAAGTTAATTTGATAAAAAGGCCCCTATAAAATGGAAACTTCCCTTGGATTTCCATAGGAAAGCATCAGGAAGGAGCTGCTTTCACACCTGGAGCTGCACTGAGCCGTGGGTAACGCAGGTAAGCCGGACACAGAGGAAGGATTGCTCTGGCTACCTACATCCTTCAAGCTGCTTTTAATTGCAAACAAGGATAAAACATTAAAATACCATAAATATAAAATATAAATATAAAATATTTCAAGTATTTTTTTAACATTTGCTCTTCCATCTTCCTCTCAGAGGAAGACTCCACTCCCACTAGGAGATGTCAGAATTATGGGAATGAGCAGCGCTGGGTGCAGCCGTGCCTGGAAACCTGCCGGGAGGTGCAGGCTGGTGTTCCAACAGCCCAGCTTCCCTTCCTGCAGCCGGACCTGCGGAGCAGCACAGCCGCAGCTGGGCACGGGGACCGGGAGCGGCCGCAGCTGGAGCCCGCGAGGGCTGCAGGGAGAGGGGGAGGCCTGGCGGCCTTGGTGGGTTCCTGGGCCAGGCCGCACCGCCAGGGCCGTGAGCGTCACTGGGAGAGGGAGCTGGCCACGGGTATGGTCTGGGACAGCGCCTGTGGCCTTCCTGTGGCCCATCCCTGTGGCACGGCCCCGTGGCACATTGCACCCGCCGGCACGGGCAGTCCTTGCCCTCCTCCTGGGGCGTGGGACAGGGCTGCTGTGGCTCTGCAGGGGCACTTGGCAAGGAATTCATGTCCAAGAGGGCTCAGAATGGATGAATGGTATCAGTGGGACCTGTGCCACCCCCGAGGGGTAGCAGGACCATTCTGCTGGGACTGCCCAGGTCCCAGGTACTGCAGAAGGGGGCCCCTTGCAGGCCTGGCGGGGCCCCTCACCTTCCAGAGACCACCATTTATCACATACAAACACTATTCACGTTTCTGATGAATGAGTGACATAATTAATGGCGCACAGCGAACCAGGTATCACGTGATCCATCACACACACCTCATACCTTGCCAGAGAAACCGTTCCTCATTGCAAACCAGTCCTCTACATTTTTGAACCTCACAGCTCAGTTTACAAGCCCCATTACAGGGGGGTCTGGCCTGTTCAGGTGTCCCCTTCAGGTTTAATTACATTTTTTTTCCTGGGCTTTATGCATTTATTCAGTCTGTACTAAATAGTGGTCATTATTTATCACTGGACCACCTGGCAGCAAGCTCTGCCTGGAATTTGGCTCTCTGGAGGTGCCTCATTTGTCTTGTGTTTGCTTCAAACAAAGTCATAAACCACCAGGGCTGCTTGGAAATGCACCATTTTTCTGAAAGAAAAATCAGTCTGCAAACCAAAGACACAAACAAAGTGTAAATTGTATGGGGTTTTCATGGCCAGGTTTTGGTGATGGGGGGAATTACAGGGGTGGCTTCTGTGAGAAGCTGCCAGAAGCTTCCCCCGTATCTGATGGAACCAATGCCAGCGGCTCCGAGAGGGATTCGCCGGTGGCTCCTGCAGCTGACATCCCCTCAGCTTCCTCATTCCATCCTGCTGCTTGCCCCCTGTTGATACTAATGGATGTATTCCCAAACTGATCACTGAACAGGGTAACAAGCAATTTTTAGGGAAGAAATTGCCATCTGGTGTGTGAAACAATGGAGAAAGCAAACGCAAGAGAAGAGAGGAGAGAGAAAAGTACAACCTCAGGGCTGGATGTCTCTTCTTTGTTAGTGCTGGGTTTTGGGAAAGTGGAACTAGAAAAAATTCCCTTAATTTAAGTTTTATTCAATGTCAACCTTCTCACCATCAAAGAACTGTAACAATACTGGTGAGTTGTTTAAACAAACCACAAAATGCCCACAAACCTGCTCTGAGGAACTAATAGGGAATCTGGGGGTTCCAAGACATCGCTTGAGAAAAATAAAAAGCCAGACTATAATGGTGTTTGGAGTGCCATTTGCTTCACTTGCCTTATTTGCTTCCACAGGATTCTCTCAGACATGTTTCCATCCTCACCATCTCAGCCACGGGACTGAACTGAGATTTCCCCACTCATGAGCAGGTGCCAAGTCACTGAGTTTGACACTGAGACTGAAATGCTGCCCCTGTTCAGACTCAAAGTCAGCAGCTGGCAGGCCAGTGCACGGATTGGTTTTTGCAATGCAGACAAGATCCTCATAAGCCCTCCAAATGGAAGCCCTCCAGTCTTGTTACACAAGTCTTAAATTCATTATTAACAGTGTAGCACTGCTAATTGTACAATTGTAATGTAGCATTTGGTAATTGCTCACTATACAAACACTGTAAAGGCCTTAGAGGATGCATCTAATTATGGGCTTTTGACAGAAAGCAGACGGGAAATCAGTCCACGGCTGGTGAAGTGAGTGGCTCAGCTTCCTCATCCTCATGGAGCGTGGGCAGATGGAGTTACAAGCCAAGCGGATGCGCTGGCCGGTGGCCGCCAAAAGGGGAAACTGTTCACCCCCATCTTCCCCATCCTGCTTCCACTTCTGGGTGTGCTGCCCTGCCTCTGTCGCAAAGGGCTGGAAGAAGTGCCAGGAGGCATCTGTTGGTGCTATTTTCTGGCCTTGGTGGGGATGTAACTTCAAAATTAATCAAAGAATGGACCGTGGCTTTTACTGATCGCATAGAAGCAGTGTGGAGCATTTTGGAGTGGCTGTATGTGAGTTAGCTGTTGTGATGATTTTTTGCTGGGATGAAGTTCTTCCAGTAGCTGGTCTGGAGTTGTGTTTGGGGTCTGTGCTGGAAGCAGTGTGGATCCCACGGGGATGTGTCAGGCCCTGCTGAGCAGCACCTGCACAGTGCCAGGGGCTGCTCTGCTCCTCACCCACCCCACAGCGAGGGGCAGGGGACCCCACTACGGTGGGGACAGTGGGCAAGGCATTCCTGAGGGGTGTTGTCTCCAGTGCAGAGGGGAATGTTCCCAGACCTGCCTTTGGCTTGGTGCACAGGGACAGCTGCTGCTCCACACAGCTCCCTGAAGTGCTTGGTCATTGCCATGTAAAAGATATTTTCTGGATATATAGTTCCCATTTCCTGGATATTTTCATGTGTCTATGCACACTGAATTCCCATTCCATATTCATATCTCCCTGACCTCCCAAGGGCACTGCCTCTTCGCAGTTTTGCCTCCTGAGGCTGTAAAATAGCCGTGGTGGAGGTTTTGGGTGGTTTTTCTAGAAGTCAGAGCATCAGATTAACTGTTTGATAATCACACACCTCCTGGAGAGCAGAGCCGGGCAGCCAGCAGCTGTGATGGGCAGGCAGGGAATAGGACTGGGAGCAGAGGAGTGTGAGGCTCAGAGAGAGGAGTGTGGTGGCAGCTCCAGACATCTGTGGGAGCCAGGCTCAGGCTGGTGCAGGCACCCAGCCCTGGGGACCAGACTGTGAGCAGCAGGGACAGGGCTGACAACCTTCCTGAGGGTGCCGGGGGTGCCTGGCTCTTGGGCTCTGTGCCAGCACAGTGGCACCCCAGGAGCCCCACACCTTCCTGGGCTGCTCGGACACAAGGGGAAATGCACCTGTTTTCCTCTGATTTTCAGTGTTTCTCAACCTGTTCAGATGACCAAACCCTTTCGGCAGCCACAGTTTTCAAGCCCATGTGGCAGCACCAGTCTTTATCCTTCACTGTCCTGAGTGAGCACCGGCAGACACGTGGCTATTCAGGACAGCAGACTGAGGGTGAAAAGAGAGGGGTTTGGTCTGGGGGTGGCAGCACGGTTCTCAGTATCCCCTGATCCCCTCCTGTTAACCCACAGCCAATCCCAGCACATCAGGAAATGTTACCCAGGGCCTGAGAAACATAGGAAAACCAGGAAAATATTCCTCTTTAGAGGCTGGACATTAAAAATAAAAGGAAAAAAATCCCTGTGTTTGGAAGCTACAGTGGGAAACTGAAGATCAGAATTTTTATTGAGGACAGCAAGAGATTGGAGCAGCTTAACCAAGGGGCCAGTCAAGTTCTGCCTGTTGTTTTTCTTTAACCCAGCCTGGGTTAATTTCCAGAAGAACTTCAAACAGCAGCAAAGCCCAGGACCCTGTGGCTCTCGGTGTGCGCCCTGTGCAGGTCAGGCTGGCATGATGCACCCACCACTGCTCCGTAAGGAATGGAACCCCGCAGGACCGAGGATCCCACCCTTGAGAGGTGACACTGGCAGGAGCTGCTGAGAGCTCCTGTTAGCAACAGGAGTGAGAGGGTAATTAGCAATGACAGCCCCTGACCCAGGCATCCCCCATCTCCCTGACTCCTGTAAAGGGAGTTATTCATCAAATACAGTGCCTTTTTGGGAAACAATTACCACTAATTACTGTCAAGTCACAGCACCCCGAGATTTTAAACACAGTGTGGAAGTCTTGTGTGATTAGAGACCGTCAGGCGGCTGTCTAAGGGGTTTCCATCCAGCATATTCTTGACAAGATGGTTCATGCCAAACAGGCGACTTTCACTGATGTTTAATCTGCACATAACATTAATAAAAATAAAGCAGGCTGGCAGACTGAGACACAGCAGACAGCCCAAGCCCTCCTCTTGCACCTCTCAAAAACCAGAAACAAAGGGGATACCTGGAGCCTTGTGAGTGTTCCTGTGACTCCTGATCATATTTTTGGCTAACCCAACCCACAGCCCACCAGCCTGGTGTGTGCTGGGAGCAGCATTACTGGGTCAGAGAAAGAGTCCCATGGTGGCAGAAGGTGGCCAGAAGGAGCTACAGGTCTGCAATGCAGTCACTGTTCCCCATCCCTGCAGCCAGCATGTCCACACATCAGAGTCTGCTGTCTCTTGGGCATAGAACAGACCGAGTTGGGAGGCGTAAAAGTCAGCTCAGCCCAAAAGCCTTTGCAGTGGATCCCACAGCAGCGGGACTGCTGAGGCTTCCCTGCCTCCTTTTGTGCTGGAGGGGACGCCCACTCCGTGATGGAGGAGGAGGAATGAACACTCACCCCTGGACTGGGATCTTTGCTCATAGGTGTGTGATTCAGTTATGGCTCATACATTATGGAATCTCATGATTGGAGTGGTGAGTAAGTGAATTTATGTGAATCCCTTGGGCAAAGGGGATCAAACCCTTGTTTGTTGTGCTTGGTTGTTGTATCTCCTAATAAACTCGTTAAAAAAAGCCTAATTTACAGAGCACTTTGTCCTGTACATTTGAGTGATCCAAACTACCATGACGCCTCTCCTTCGGCTCCTCCTGCCAGCTGCCAGCTGTGAGGAAGTGTGTCCGTGGCCAGGCAGGACACCGGGGAAGGCCAGAGCAGCGGTGCCCTCCTGGGAGCAGTGGCTGCAGTGCAGCAGGGGCTGGCAGCAGGAGCGGCACTCGAGAATGTTCCCACCTGCTCGGAGAGGTGTAGCAGCAGTGCCGAGCCGGCAAAGACAAGAGGAGGGTGGGCACCAGGAGCAATGAAGTGACTCTTAGCATCTCTATATCTCTGGAAAGGGTTAAGTCCAAGTCTGAGTCAGGACCTTGAACCTGGTTTGTGTTACGAACATACACAAGACTCTGGTAGCAAACGCCCAGACCAGAGAGAAGAGCAGATCCTGGGCTGGAAGCACGGTGTCATGGTTGAACTGAGGAATTCAGCACTCGAAAATTGCTGAGTCCCTGCCTTATTAGATTATCTTGCTGCTCTTACTTCCTCCTCTGTAGGGTTCTTTATTCAGAATTTGCTCAAATATTTTCCTTCAGAAGATTTAATATCTCAAAGTGCAAATATCCAAACCCTGTATCATTTTGTAATTTCATACTCTGTGGTTCTTTCATATGCATATCAATCATTTGCCATCCTTTTGAAGGCTGCAGCTTGAGCAATGGAAGTGAAAGGAAACCCATTCAGTGTTGATTTTAATTGAACAAGCTCGGAAGCAGTGGGGATCCATGCCAGACGCCAGTTCGCTCTTTTTGAAGAGTTATTACTAGAATTCTTTTGCTTTTGTGTCTCTATTTTTTTTTTCCAATTAGCAACTTCTCAAAAATATTAGTTATCTTATTATTTTCCTGGTTCTGCTTGTTTGGCATGCTTACACATAATAATCACTAAATTCACTTTCCCCTCCTGTTCCAGTGGAATACTGTATTCCTTGTCCAGGGAGCAACACTCCAGCCTGCATTCCAGAGTAATTTTTGCAGTGAAAATTAACTCATTTTTGGTGCAATCTTTTCATTGTGGTTATGGCAATGGTCAGCTCCTCTATGCTCTAAATTGCAACTACAGAGACTATAAATATTATAAATTGAAGACTGCAAAGACTGTAAATAAAAGTTTGTTCTTTCTTCTGTGTACAGATGAGGCGTAGGGTAGCTCTTCATTCTCCCACCATGGTGAGTTGAACATTAGCCTTCAGCATGTTGCTTGGATATAAGGGAGGAGATGGAACATCCAGAAGAATAATAGCTTGAATTACTGGACACTCTTTTCCATGAAAATTTGGCTTAAGGAAAAGACTTAAATCAACAACTGGTAGAACAACAAATTTCTGTCTATTATGGAAACAATAATAGACCATGGCTCTGACAGTGCTGAGGGAACTGGGGCAGGCTGGTGATGGAGATTTTGCTGTTTTCTACTGAGAAGTCATCCGAAGAAAGAAGGAATAAATTGTGTAAGAAAGAAATGTGAATAAAGAAGAATTTTAAAAGGCCAAGACCCCAAATTCCAATATGAAGAGAGTGCAAGTGTTAAGGGAGCACGTTATTAAAATTCCAGAAGCAAGGAGGAGGAGACAGGCAATGAAGCACGTCTTTGGCTTTAAACAGGCAGGGGGAGAGGTGCTGAGCCCTGGTGGCACAGGGTTAGGTGCCTGTGCTGTTTGTCAGGTGATGCCCATCCCATCTGCACGGCACCCAACACTTCTGTCTGCTGAAATCATGGAATCACCGCATCATTTAAATTGGAAAAACCCTCTGAGAACATCGAATCCAACCATTCCCCCAGTACTTTCACGCTGTTCAACAATGTGTGAATGGAGGCTGCATTCAGGGATAGGCAATCGTCGTTCTTCAATCCAGGAGGCTTAATGTCACCTTCAGAAAGAAATGTAGAGCTGTTTGCCCCTAGACCAGCTCGTCAGACCACAGCACTGCACTGCAGCCCTGGGTTGTTCCCAGGGACACAGGTTGGCTTTTCCTCCCACGTCCAGCTGCGCTGGGGCCCGCAAAACCACAACTATGCCTGTTTATAGAGAGGGAAAGAGGGGGCTGCCCGTGGTGTCAGCAGCCCTCTCCTCACACAAGCTCTGCCCTGGCTCCATCCCACACATCGGCACTGCCTGTCAGCCGCAGTGAGCCCCTGGCAGTCCCCGACTGCTCTGGCCTCTGCCTGCCTTGGGAACACACCAGTCCCAGCGCCTGGATGTGGCAGTGACACCTGGCAGAAGGAAACGGCCTTTTGCAGGTAACAGGTTTTTTTCGGACAGGCTGTTTTTCTAAATTATGTCTGGGCTTAGTCTCTATTTTTTATTCACAATCCTGCAATATATCTGTTTCTTCCTATTTCTTGTTTAGGGGCTGTATCTGTAATATTTCCTCCCAGCCCTATTTCCAAATTAAACAAGCCATGCTCCGGGTGACCTCCTGTCCCTGCCAGGCCACCATGGGGTGAGAAAACCCATTGTGTGGGGTGCAAAGCGGGCTGAAGAGAGCCCTGAGCTGGTGTGCTGGCTCCAGGGCGGGCAGAGCCTGCCCATGAGGTTTGGGCTGAGGCGGACAAGGCTCCTCGTCAGCACAGCAAACTTTTCCCAGCTGTGCCTCCAGGTTTTCTCCAGACAAAACTGTGCTCATGCGATGCAGAATTGTGGCAGATGTGCGATCGCTGCAGGACAGTCCGTGCTCATCTGTGTTCATCCTCCAGCTTGTGTCTGACAATTAATGCACTTTATAAATAAGCCAGGTACCAACAGCTAGAAGTCTTCCTATAATCATGCACGAAATTAAAAAAAATAAATCAGCACATGATTTTATTTCTCAAAGAACAAATCTGTTGAAAGATGAAGCAAACAGACACTACAATTACTGTAATCATGACTTTTAATCTAAGCTGTTTTTTGATTAAAAATGCAAAAAAAGGTGCACTTCAGCTGTCAAGTATCTCTTTACTTGGTTTGGTTCCACCAGATGAACTGAGTCTGAGGATAAGCCTGTCGCCAGCCCCCACCCCCCGTGGTGGTTTCGGGTGATTCACTGGCAGCGCCCCTGGCAGTGTCCGCAGTGTGGGGCTGGCACACGAAGGCCAGGGCACCAATATCTGCTGGGGCTTCAGCACCCGTGAACGGACCCTAGGGAGAACTGTCACACCAGTTCACATTAAATAAAATCAGAAGTAGTGCTGAAGGACCTGTGTGCCCTGGCCAGGTTTAGCACCACTTGCCCTGAGCCTCCCCGGCCAGCGAAGGCGAGAGCTGGGGGCACCAGGACAGCTGGGGAGGATCTCACCTCTGGCCCAGCGACAAGGAGACAGACGGCTCCGGAAGCAGCAGGATCGGTCCCTGCCACTTTTTGTACAATGCAACAGCTCCCCCATCTTACAGACTGAAGAACTTAAAATGGAAAAACGTCCCCAGGAAATGATCACTGGTTAACTCCACATGCTTCCCCGGTTCTTCTGGAAGGAGAGGCTGGTGTGCACTGGCACCTGAGGCATTCTTGTCTTTAAGGTGCTCCAGGGATGAGAAATCTACATCATGCAATGTGACATTTGACATTTCAGTGATTAGGGCAGTGGATTTTCTCCTTGTGAGGATGAATAAGCATTGCCGCTTCCAGATGCTTTTCGATGAGGTACCACAGTCTCTCTTCAGGAGTACCATGTACTGCCTCTTGACATGTTTTTCGCCAGGCTGTCAGAACCTGCAGCGCCTGGGCGCTGCTCCCCTGCACTGCTGCTGGTCTCCTTTAGGGTGTACACGCAGCACGCGGTACCAGCGTTCGGCGCCTGTGCTGATGGAAAACTCAGTGCTCAGTGCACAGTGACGCTACCCCTGAACAGCTCCTGCTCCAGCCCATGGCACAGCTGCCACCACCGCAGGCATGGGGCATCCCGCCCCTCCTGCTGCCCCGGCAGTCCAGCAGCAGCTCCGGCCACAGCTCAAAGGATGGCTCTGGTCTGCGAGGTGGGGCCGGGGAGGAGGTCTGAAGGGATGAGGGAAGGGCAGCCCCCCTGGCACCGCGGCTGTGGGTGTTGTGGGCAGCAGGCTGCGTGAGCACGGCACCCTGTTGCCCGCAGCTGCAGCACGCTGGCACTGTGCCTAGGCCCCAGGTCCCTCCTTCTGGAGGTGACTAAGGGTTAGAAAGTGCATAAAAGAGCTCTGTGTGTTATTTGCACAAAGAACTTTCCTCAAGGTCTCCTCATTTCAGCCAAAAAAAGAAATTATGAAATAATTTTACAGTGATACCTGTGAAGGGAAAAAGATTTCAGGTTAAGGAGTTGCCAGCTCTATCAGGAAAAAAGCATTTTCACACTGGTTGGCGAGAGCCAGACAAAACCCCCAGCAAGGGCTTGTTCAGAAGGGCAGTGGGGGAGGTGACTGAGCCCCAGCAGGAGTGAGGGTCCCCAAGGCAGGGTGACCCCTGCCCAGAGCTAGGTAGGAGCTCACCTGAGTAATCCTGAGCATCCCCAGTGCCAGGGCCATGCTGGACAGTGCTGTCCATGAGGTACACTGCCAGGCACTGGGAATAACGATGCCAGGACGCAGACCTGCCCCTTCCCAGGGCTCTGAGGTTTGTCCCAAAACAGCCTATCCCAGGGCATTGAAGGGAGTGTTCAGGCACAGACACTCTGCCCAGTGTCACCAAGGGCAGCCACAACACCCCAGGAGAGACCCCAGGAGAGACCCCAGTGGAGGGGTGAACAAGAGGGAGAGGAGGAGCTTCAGGGTGAGACCTGTACAGCACAGCAGCCACACTCTGTCACTTAGGTCTGGGTTCAGGATGAGACAAGTGGGCTTTCCATCCCAGCCATCAGCAAGCAAACCTTGCCAGCACGCCCACCGTTCCCACTGTCCTAGATGCCCCAGGGGGGGAGCAGTTTTCCCACTGGGTACATTATCTAGGTGGTGTTGTCTCAGTCTCACGTCCAGGAGGGATCTCAGGGTGACAAAGAAGATGCAGCAGCCGTTGCTCAAACGCCTGAGGCCAGGGAGCGCAGGACACTGCTTCAGCTGCAAGGTTGTGGAGCTCCTGGGCTGCGCTGTACTGGTACCAGCTCAGAGTGGTCCTGAGCCAGCCCTCACAGTGTGTTTGGGCTGGATGGTGCAAACCAGTGCACTCCCCAGTACACACCAGGCTCTGAGCACAAGCGTCCACTGAGTTTGCACTGGGCTTCTCCCTGTTCCCATGGCCAGGGAAGCCGTACCCTGAAGTTTGCCTCCTCTCCCAGTGCCAGCCACACTGCTGGCATCACTGGCATGCCAGCCCCACTGCTTCTGGGGCAGCAGAGAACTGACAGAGTGCAAATGCTTGAACCTGAAGCCCAAGACACTGGTGGATGCCAGCCAAGACCACGGATGTTTTACCAGGGAGCATCTTATTGTCTCTTTCCTCTCTCCACAGGGGAGCACACTGTGAACGCCAAATGAGGGCCAAGCACGACACTGCCTCCAGCTCCAAAGGAGACCAGTGCTAGGACTGAATGTGGGACACAGACCACCGCAGCAAAACCAGCTGACATGAGTTTTTCTTTGAAGGAGAGAACATTTAGACTCATTTCCTCCTGCCAGCCTCTCTCCCACTGTAACAGCTCAAACCAGCTCCATGAAATAGCAGCTGGTACTTGGAGATAAACACTAACTCAGGCCCAGCCTGGCAGCCCAGCCATGGACAGATTCAGAGGCTGTCAGAAGGGCAGAGGATGATGTGGCTCTGGCAGCTATGTTCCTTGTGAGAGCAGGGTCACAGGCTGCTGTGGAGACCACTTCAAAGCTCTTATGTCACATGGACAGCCCTGAGCCCAGGAATAGTGATGCATTCCCTCTTCTCACCCTTACCAATGCCAGATGCTGCATCCCAAGGCACAAAAAACTTTGGCATGGTATCAGCAGAGAGGCATGAGGACGGCCACTGCATCTTCCCGTTTCTGGAATGGGGCTCCTACCACGTGCATCCCCAGCGAGAACGTGCCAGTGTACCCCAGCAGCATTTGCTCCCACTGCCTCCAAGCGTGCCAAGCAGTCCATGAGTTTTCTCCTGCACCCTCACCAGTGGTGGCCGCGAGGGCTGGTCTGGCTGCAGAGGGTCCCGGGGCAGCCCCGGAGGAGCGGGCAACTGCCTCCCATCCCAGCAGTAGGGTGTCGGGGGAGAGGGGCCATTGCCCGGTGGTGGCAGGGCACGTGCCTGCACATCCCTCCAGGTGCGGGGTCACTGGCCGCTGACGAGGTTCGTTAATTAGCTCCTCTTCTTCGAGTCCTGCAACATCCCCGGAGTTTTCCCACAAAAGAGCATCAGAGAAGGGTGTCAGTGTTCCATAGCACGAAATGCACTCTCCTCCCTGTTAGAGATCCAGGAGACAGGTAACGATGCCGAAATCCCCAAAAGCGCTCCAATTTACTAGCCCCGAAAATGACCCAGCCTTTCCTTCTCCTGCCAGGATCATCCCTCCTAGAAGTCCCGTGTTGCAGTCCCTGTCCTCGGACCGGCAGAGCGCGGGCAGGATGCGGACAGCTGCGTGCCCCGAGGGTGGACAGGAGCCCTCGCCGTGCCGGGCAGCGCGGAGCGGAGCTGCCGCCGCGCTCCTACCCCGCGTGGCCGCTCCGCACCACGGGACGGTTCCGCCGGTGCCTGTACAGGATCGATCGTCAGGTC
>WEIT01014904.1:63295-87698 GCA_013389985.1 Dryoscopus gambensis | reverse complement strand
CGCTGAACTGGGAGGAAAACTGGTAATCCCACACACCTTCATAGGTGGTCAAGTCCAGGTGATCCCATTAGAGCCACCTGTGTTTAAAACATATCTCTAAAGGTGCCTAATTAGAGCACTAGGATAGCAAAAACCCCAATCATAGCAAGGGAACGGGAACGAATCAAGTTACTTCCTTAGAAAGTCTTCACTCCAAGGGAACAAGAAGTAAGCAGTGCAAAACTCAAGCTAAAATATTCAACATTTGTTCCTCTGATTCTTTCTGTATGTAAAAGAAGAAATCTACACAGTGATGATCTGCTACACCGGTGTCTTCCAAAGAAGAAGAAACTCAGAGCTAAATGTGTCAGCTGAGAGTACTGCGTTCCTGAAATGAGAAATCCTCTTGGACACAAGACCGAGACAGAACACACAGGAACTGCGTCTGAGCTGGGCCTGTCTGCAGGGATTGCTATGCTAGAACCTGTTTGATATTACAGAAATAGAAGTATTAGAGAAATGCCTGAAGCTGTACCACTCTGTGCTTCGCCTTGTCTGATCTCCCATGCAACGCAAGACCAGGGCTATCTGGGAGGTGCCTCTTTCTCAAACACATGACAAGATCAGCACCTCCAACACTTTGAGGCCTAAGAATGAATTTTGCAATTTTTGTCTGAGTCATCTAGTTCAAACTCTTGTGTCCCAGCTGAGTTACTGCAGCTTAGACCAGAGGCACCTGCAGTACACTTTCCCCAAAGAATGACTCAGATGAGTATTTTGATGATTTATCAACCGAAGTTTATAGAATTCTCCAGTTTCTCCATCCTAAAAAGTAAACCACAGTAACTATAACTTCACACAGCTTTTAAAAAGGTAACAGGATTATGAACTTTCTATAACTGTATAGGACTAAATTTCATGGGAGCAATGTTCAACATCAATTAAATACCGACAGGCAGTAATTCTAAAACTAGATAAAAGTGTCAAAGATGTCTCACTGCAACCTTCCATACCAGTATGCCAAAGTCAACTGCCAAACCAGTCCTGAGGAGTTCACTTAGTTACTCAGGGGGTGCTTTTCCTGCCTTTTTGGGACAGTATGTTCTGTTGACTCTCTTTACAAAAACCAGCTTTTTCAGCAGTTGTAACATCTCATAATCTATGTCCTTTCAAAGTACCTTTTTTTCCAACATTATTGTCTTTAATAATAGTTTTTAGTTAACCAGAATTATTTGAGTAGCAATCTGTTCACCTCAAGTGATCCATTGTACAGAAACAGGTTTTGTAGCAGGTGTATTATTATCAGAATATAGGAGGATTTTCTTTTCCTTGCCACTTTTTCAACAAGATACATATATTTCTTTCTAAATTCCAGCCTTTCAGTCCTGCTGATTGCCAGAAAACTATTTGTGTTTAAAAGCATGGATGAGCTTTGCTGAGTCATGATATAAGTGACCGAGTAAATCCAAAATCTGCCCAGCACACCGGTTCTATATAAAGCCAGGAACAGCCACCTGCTTCCACAAGCAAGCCCAAACCATCTCAGATAAGCCCCCAAATCAGTGTTTAATATTCCCCTTAGGTTTGTATAGGGAAAAAAATTTAAAACTCCCACCTAACAATGATTCTAAACTACTGAGACTTGAACCTTAAATTGTGTTTCTTCTAAGTAATACCTAAAGAACAGCAGCTCTCCTAATGCACAGAAAGCACTGGTAGAGAAAGTGTTACCTACTGTGTGTCTTCAAACCATAAAGGGACGTGTAACTGAGCTAAGGAAAAGAACACTTTGATCCACGAAATGATAACATAAGGTGATATAGCACAAAAGACTCATTACTAGAGTTAGTTTAAAACCTGCAAAAAGCAAGCAGTTTTAAAAAGACAGGCCGCACTGCTTTTTGGAGGATGCCCGAGTTACTAATTTGAACTGAATCTACATAGAGGAGACAGATTAAGTGCAAGGGTTGTTATGAAACAGCATGAGGAAAAGGAATTTCTTAAACTTCTGAGCAGATGTGCTCTGGGACACTAGGGTAGTCCATGGCTTCACACACAGCTAGCTCTCGCAGTATTGTTAGTCTTCTTGTTCTGATTCAGTCACATCACCTAACACAATAGAGAAGATCTACCTAGCAAATCCTATAGGAAAACCACAAGAGTTAATTAAAAATGGAGTTCATTTCAGATGTGAGCTAAATTTTTCCACTAGTCAGGCAGCAGGAGATGCTGGGCAGAAGATCAGACTCAGTGACTTTGTTCAAGAAGCCTCCATGAAATTCTGCAGGCAGTCCGAAACAGCTCATCCTACCCCAGAACCAGAGAGTCAGATCTGCTACTGTACTGCAGCAAACATAAACCTGGTACAAAGCAGGTGGAATTGGTACATACTGAACAGGTAGTATCTCATATTTCCCTCAGCAGACAGATAGGATGTAAAGCATTGAGAAATCACGCTCCTTTCACTTCAGGAGCTGTGTAAAGTTTTCCAGTGAAATAATTCTGAGAGATTTGGGCATCCAGGTTGTGCCACAGTATCTCACAGAATACAACTGTTGAAAATAAGAAGTCATTTTTGTCTGAGCAGAGCAGTGATGGCAGATAATCCCTCTCTGACAAACCTGGCTGGAAGTTCTTCAGTGCAGCATCTGTGATGAATTCAGCTTGCATTTTAACTCCCCAGTTCATTTCTATTTCAGATCAACAATGCATCCACACAGAGAACTTCACAAGTATATTGTGTCTTTTGATCTCCAGGTGACTACCTGACCCATCACTTGTATTGCCTAAACACCTCATCCAGTTAATGCAGGCAGCAGGTCCAAACATGCTGCCATTAGCATCAACAGCTGCTCCCAACCAGCAAAGGGAAAAATAACCCTTCAGGGGATCTATAAATTACCCATTGAAGTTCATGTGGTCTCCATGTGAACACAGGTAGCAGATTGGCTTCTCCCTGTCCACGTGCACTGTCAGCTGGAACTCTGCCTTGTGAGGGGGTACCAGGGCACCTCACAGAAGGGAGTGAAATCACACAGCAACAACTGTGCATCACTTGCTGCTATTATCCTTAAGTAACATCGTCACTCTCAACAGCCTAGTTGTTTTTGTAGTGTAGTTTCCAAAAGGAATGTGAAAAAAGTTGGTAAATACTGCTTCATTCCTCACCACTCCCCTCAACAGCTGGGATACGAGCTACAAAATGGGAAAACACTGACAGGGTGCAGAGGAATGATCACTTGTCCCAGGTGAAGCAGCCAACCTAGAACAGAGCTCCTCTCATCCCAGGAGTGGCACCTTAGCAGGGCAAGACTATCCTCTGTACAGCCACTGTACAGTGGCTGTGTAGATTCTGTGCAGAATCCCAAATGACCTGCAATAAACTATGGATGCTCCCACTGCTATTACAGAGCTGAAATATTTGCCTCAGGGAAGCTGCCAGCCTCTGCCCAAGGCCAAGATACAAATGTCCTTCTTGTAGACCTTGCAACAGCTCTCCAGTGATTTGATGCTACAAGCCAGGCCATCAACTCAGCCCACTTACAATACTCGTGACTTGAAACAACAAACATGCCCTGGAAAAAAAAAGGATGTGAGAAGACACACATAAGTATTTTTCCAGGTAAAAGCTATCAGGTGAAATGAGGCCTTTCCACTCACAACATCTGTCTCTGGTGATTTTTCTGTCATCACCAAACAGCAAAGCAATGTGAACAGGAAAGGCACAGGGAGGCTTTGACTCTAAGAGACACTAAGAGCCAGCTTTTATCCACCTCCCAGACTCCAACACTTGCTCCAGGGCACAAACCAAAGCAGGACAGGGGAGAGCTGCTTCCCCATATCCTGCTGGGGAATTTCACCTACTCCAGTATTTGCAGCGAAAGCAGCACGGTGAGCTGTAGGCAATCCAGCAGAGTCTTGGAATGCCCAGAGGATAACTTTTTAAGCCAGGTGATAGGCAGCCCTGCCAGGGGGGATGCAATACTGGTCCTGAGGGTCACCAACACAGGGGAGCTAATCAGTGATATCAAGCTTGGAGGCAGCTGGGGCCACAGTGATCACACACTGGTGGAGTTTACAGTCCTGATGGATATGGCTCAGGCAAAGAATAAAGTCAGAATCCTGAATTTTAGGTAAGTAAAGAAATTCTTATGATGAGAGGGGTGCAACACCAGAGAAGGCTGCCCAAGAAGGCTGCAGATGCCCCATCTCTGGAAGCATTCAAGACCAGGCTGGACAGGACTTTAAGCAACCTGATCTGGTTGAAAATGTCCCTGCTCATGGCAAGGGGCTTGAACTAAGTGACTCTTAAGAGGTCCCTTCTGACCCAAACCATCCTATGATTCTGTGACCTTTCATGCAGGATGTTCACCTGAAGCTCATGTCAAGCAAAATCAGCACTGAGTTTAAGAAACATTTAGGATAATACAACCTGATCTCATAGCAATAACCCATAATTGCAGGTATGCTCAAAGAAGTATATGGGCCCACACTGCTGCTTTGGTGAGGCGTGATGTGCTCTGGAAGCAGTTGAGCTGAAACCAATAACCCATCCTCCTCTGCAGTCTGACCTTCCCCCTTTGACTCCATGATCCAACATAGAATGAGGCCACAAGATGCCACAGCAGCACACAAACAATGCCTAAGCCTGATCTGAATCTCACTCTCCTGTGGGTAGCACTAGCTAAATCCCACAGAAGCAACTGGAGAGATGGATACAGAAACTACATCCATCCATCCACGCATCCAGGAGTCCAGCGGAAACTGAGAGCTGCCAAGAACAAAACTAGTGCTATGACTGTATGTCCTCTCTAAGGGGATGAATGAGTGCAAAAATGAAATACTATGTAAAATGTACAGGCAATAAGATTATTCTGGCCACTGCACACTTTCAGAACAAGCGGAGATATCTAGGCTAAATGAGCTGTGCTCACACTTAGAGTAGTTTATTCCACTTCTACTTGCTGTTTTGTTTTTCTTTTGTTCACATATGCTTACAGTCCTTTCACAAGCAACTAGAGGAAAAAACCCTGCAGTCTAAGCCACTTCCTTCTTGCACTGTGAGCAGGACATTGAAGGGAAGCCCAATTTTTGGGCACATTGTGAGAACCACGAATCACCTCTTCCAGAACTGGTAAAACCATCAGGAGCTAAAATGTTTTGAGAAGGATTCCAATGCAGAACTTCATCAGAATGCTTTCACTGCATAGGTATTGTTTAGATCCCACTTCTACCACTAATACTGAAGTTCAAAAAGACTCAGACTTTCTGAGCTCTATCCACAGGTAAAATCTGATTCTGCATTGCTACTTATTGTATCTCCACATACTTCCAGATTATTTCATAAGATCACTAAAAATCTTAATTGTTTACATGGTTTCACTTATAAAATTTTGGATTTGGACTTGTTTTGTAAAGTGCCATATACATAAATTTATGGCACCAAATAAATAATACATCATCCAGGGACTGCAACAGCACTGTCACTCAGACTTTCTGTGAAACATCTGAGAGGAGTTTCATGGAATCAACAATCAGGCATCAAGCATGAAAAATAACTGTTATCTAACCCTAATCTGCAGTGCTTAAGTATAATTCCACATAGAACTCAGCAGCAGAGGTGATACCACAAAACCTCTGAGCTGGTTTGCACAGGCCTCAGTCATTTGTGCCAGAAGTGAAGGGAATTCTGTTTCTGATGGGTTGTCCTGCCTAGAACCACCCCCGGCCCCTCCTCCCCAGCCGGGGCAGCAGTACCTGCACTACCAGAGCTCTCTGTGGCGTGGGGGTGCAGGGGCTGGAACTGCTCCCAGATCCCATCCTGGGGTGTGGGGTGGCCTCGTGCCCCAGTGCCGCTGGCCACTGCAGGAAGGGCTGGATGCGGTCACTCTTCTTTGCTCGGTCCTTGGCCTGGGAAGGACAAAAGCAGCAGCACATTGCACAGAGAGCCCCTGGCTTTGCAGGCTGGATGCTGTTCAACAGCAGCACAGACCACACTGCCTCTGATGGACCTTCCCACCAAGGAAGACAGCCCTGGCACAGTACAAACCACTATTTCCTCTCCATTTGCAACCCTTCCTTTTCCATCAAGTTTCCAAGCTGCAGAAAGGAGAAGGGCCTGAGTTTCCACCTGCTGTATTCCAGGCCACTCCTTTGGCTGAAGGCTGGGATTTTAGCTGGGAGGAATCGTCTGTACTTACTTATCCTTGACAACATGCAGCTGTTTTGCCATCCATTTATTACCCCCTTCCACAGCATTGACATTACTGCATGTTGCTTTCTACCTTAAAACACTCTTAATACTCTTGTCTTTTGGTATGTTACTTGTACTGTGAGAAAGACTGAGGAACATGATCTAGAAGGAATAAATTTCCTGAGGGCATTACTCATTACAAAAGTCTTTATCCTGTGGTTTTGACCCCACTACTCTTTTCAATTCTGTTCAACATGACCAATTCCTGTTCTCTAGTGTAAATCTTGAGCATATTCTCTGATTCAGCGGCCTAGAAACAGCTCTACACAGTAAACTAGAGATTAATGCCATAAAAATACCCTGTTCTCTGTGTAGGGGTGGGCATTCTTAATGGTATCTCTCAGTATATCTGGATGTTTGTGCCTGTATCAGAAAGGTAAGCATATTCTTAGCACAGCCTAGAAACTGCTGAGGACATGGAAAATTATTCCACTTAGTCTCACAGATCCCCACTATAGAAAAAAAGAAGACCAAAACCTTAAAAAACCCCCCTTATTAAAACAAGCAACAACAGCTAAACACCATGAAATTCTAGCCCCAGTGAACATGCTCTTGAGGCCACATTTTCATTACCTGCAACTTGCAATAATAAAAGGCAAATTTTACTATAAGCCAGAAAGAAAATGTAAAAGCCAGATATGATAATTCACGCCCCAGCTCTGTGCTCAAGGGGAGCTCACATGAAAGGCTTTATGATCCAGATGCAAACTCATGCAGGTGACACTTTGGGCTGCCAGAACTGATGCCAACTGCCATCTAGGCACTGAGCCAGTGCAGTGTCAGCATGAGCTTGGAGTCTTTGCCTCTCAGTTCCTTCACTCTGGTACTGGTGGGACCAGATACAGCACAGAGTGAGCTCACATCTGGGCACAGACGTGCAGGGGAAAATTGTCCTGACCTGCTGGGGATAAGATAAGGACAATGGCACAGACAAGGAACTCCCAAGAGAGGTTTCTGCACCCCCAAACATTAAACTTGAGGCTTTGGAGGGCTTTAGGATTTTTTGTTTGTTTTAAATGTCTCAATAAAACAATAATTATCAAGAGTTTCTGTGTATCAATGATTGGTCCTAGAAATGCCACTGACCCCTAAAAAATGCAAACAAACTCATTCTTGAGTAGGCTACCACTGTCCCTATGCAGATCCCTCCCAACAGAGGAACTAACATTTCTCTGGCTAGTGAACTGGAGAAGATCAGTATCAACAAGAGCAAAATCACAGACTTATCCCTGTTAAAAACAGTTACAACTTTAAAGCATTTTTAAATTGTCGCAAATAGTTACGACTGCTGACAAAAAAGTCTCAACCAAAGAATGCAATCCTGTACCACCAATTACCAATTTAGTGGAAGGATCTGTGACTTCCAAGAAATTCTGAAATTAACTAATAATATTGTACAATATCCTTAAAACTAGAATATATTATGGTAGCCATAATGACAAAAGCCTCACGCTGTGAACCTAAAAAGTAACTAATCTGCAACCAAGGATACTGTATTTCACCACTAAATTAAAAGTTAACAGTGACTGCATACTAAATTCTGTAATGTATTTCATTTTGCTATCAAGAAGTCATTTACAAAACACATGCCAAAACCAGAGATGAGTACCTAAGACAGTATTGTACTGGTTTTTTGTCTTCTAACCACAACAAAGTAGAAAATACATTAATCATCTAAGTTACATTTTCACCCATTACAGGCTTAGCAAAGGCAAAGCTCTTCTACTGACTTTGATGTTGAGTATTTACCAAAAGCATCTTACTTCTCTGTCCACACTCAATTTACTCCTCAGCTGGAATAAGACCCAGCCCTCCATCATCAAACAAATACTGATTTCAAGAGCAGTTCATTCAAATTTCAGTAACAATTTGTTTAATCAGTCAGTACAATAAAGCCTTTAGAGCCAGGGCATTTGTGGTTTTGACAGTGAAGTGACTTCAAACAGAATTACTCTCGTTTTCACAAACTGCTCCTCTAACAGGGAGCTTAGTATCTTTTGTTTTCGTGACTTCATGTTGCTGCTTGGCTGTTTGCAGACTCTTTTCAGTTACTAAAATTTATCTTTTCACCAACCCTAGCAGTTACATTTATCTATTTATCAATACAGAACATTTCAGCTCACGCAATAGTTGCAGTGCACACACAGAAGAAGATGACAAAGATGGCATGTGCTTAAAGACAGCAGCAAGGTGTTATGAAGCTGCACTCTGTATTTCTCCTATTTACATGTGCATGAGCTCTCCTCATGCCTCTGCTTGGGTATTTTGGGAAGATACTTTTGCCATGACTGCAGAGAACATTACATCCACTCTTCTACTGAGGAGGCACTGTGAGCTGCTGAGATTTTTGACCCAGACTTTAGTGACACAACAAATTACACCAGCTGTAGAACCGGGTTACCCAGTTGAGATAATATAAAAAAAGGAAAATAAGCATGCTAGGAATGAGGAGATAACATATGGAAATGGACCCATAGCTTTTCATGATATAGTGACAGTGACCAGAATGAGTTGATGGGTAGAAATACTGTCAAGTTAGGAAAGGAGGAAAATGGATTACAATATAGGCTGACTACATCCATCAAACCTTATCCTGGGACATAAAAAACAAGAAAGGGCATCACAGCCTGCTGATGAGGCACAGAGATCTGTGCTCAGGAGGCAGGATGCCATTCTGTGCCTGGGTCAATTCTGTGAACCCTCACATCAGGCAAAGACCTCTACTAAACCTCAGATGGTTATTACCTTCTTTCATGCCTCTTTGAAAGACTAGGGAATGACACCTACCTGACCAGAGGAACCTTGTTTTCCCACTCACCGATCAAACCCTTCTCTCAACTCAAGCAGAAGTGACAGAACAATTCATCCTTTCCCTCATCCTCTGAATATTAATGGCAGCTGAAGACTGTAGCATAAGTGTAGTAAGACACAGGTCAAGCTCCAGATGTAGGTTTAAAGATCAGTCTGCTCGCTTGCTTCAGTATTCCTACAAAGCACCAAAATGCTGCCCTGGCCAAGACAGTACCTCTCTGCTTGTGCTGCTTGATGGAAGATGCACTCCTGCATCTGAGCTCTTGGAAGGCTCCTTCTTCTGCTTGTGATCATGCTGGAGAGACAGCAGCTGTGTCTGATCTTTCGGGAGAGTTCGGTGCATCTTCCTGTTGTGCTGCACATCTTCCATCTTCTGAAAGCAGAGAGTGATGAACTTCAGAGACAATCATGTCTTGGAGGACAACCAAGTTGTCTGCAGGAAATACTGGCTTTTCAAAGAACAAAAGTGACCACAATTCCAGTAGGGCTGACAGAAGAGTCAGAACCCTGAGCAACAGGAAGAATAAAGTGGCACCAAACACTGTTTGGCTTTTTAGACAGCAGGTCAGAAAATTGTATTTGTTCTTTTTACGTTTACTAAAACCAGAGGTCTTTAATCAAACACTGCATGCTTCTGTTTGATTACAAATCAATTTGCAGCTGAACATTAGAAAACACTGTGGTCAAGATGACAGACTTGATAATGACAGTCCAGCATTAAAATTAACCCCTGCCCCATTATTTTTGTGAAAAAGAAATGGTCCTGGTTACAACATGAATGCAAAATGGGGACTGGAGATTTAAGCTTAGGTTTAGCTGATGCTGGAAGCTTTCAGGGTATTTATTTTTATTTATTCCTTTTATTAAAGGAATTTTAATCAGCATGAAGACCATTTCAGCACAGAGAAACAGCAGGGACAAAAGTGGGAAAGGCAGTGTCCCTGTTGTAGATAAGGAGGGTGACTCAGTAACATCTAAGTTAACTCAAAGGAAGGCTGAATCTGAGAACAAGAGGTAGTAAATGCATTCGTGAAGCCCCTCTTTGGTCCATGACTCAGAGGATGGGAACATCCTCAGGGAACTGAGAAAGACATCAGATACAGGAACAGGGAGCTGCAAACTGCTGTCAGCAAACACCCTCTTCATACCTGCTTCTTTTCTAATTTCCTCTGTCCATCTGCTATGAAGTATTCATCTTCCATAGCCCTTTTGTCTTCTTTACCCCTATCCTCTTTCCTCTGACTGACCTTCACCTCTGGCCACTTCTGCTCACACTCCTGATGCCTTCGTAGCTCCTGCTCTCGCCTCTGGTGCTGGAAGAGAGCCAGGGAATAACACTGCTTATTTTACTTTACTTTTGTACCCACCAATTACTGATGCCAATACTCATAAATCACAAGGCCCACTTCCTGCTCTGCAGTCACTAAGGGGGGACATCTGACACACCACAGAGCAAAAGTGGGCAGGGACAAGCTGCCACCACCATGATTGCCAAACCTGAAGTGAAACCTCTGCTCTTTTGGCAGAGCAGGAAATGGGCCTTCATTTGGCCCATTTGGGCCTTCAAATGGCCCAGGGCAGATCTGTCATTTATGAGGCATGTGAGATCTCCCTGACAGCTGGCAACTAATCTAATGACAAATGTCTTCTCAACATTTCAAGAAGGGAGGGGTTTTTTATCCAGAGTGCTCCCACTTTGCTGGAGCAGCACTGTGCTTCACAAATGTCAGCTCTGGAGTGCTCACACAATGCTTGAGTTTTGTCAGATACTCAAGAGAAGAGACATGTTGGTGATTTTTGTACTGTGCCACTGCAAGAAAGACATTGAGGGGCTGGAGTGTGTCCAGAAAAGGGCAACAGAGCTGGAGAGGAGTCTGGAGCAAAGGTTTGATGAGGAGCAGCTGAGGGAGCTGAGGGTGTTCAGCCTGGAGAAGAGGAGGTTGGGGGGGGAACCTTATTACTCTGCACAACTCCCTGCAAGGAGATTGTAGCCAAGTGGGAGTTGGGCTTTTCTCTCAAGTAACAAACAAATTTTGCCATGGGAGGTTTAGATTGGATATTAGGAAAAATTTGTTTACTGAATGGCTGGTCAAGCATTGGAACAGACTGCCCAGGGAAGTGACAGAACCACTATTCCTGCAAGTGTTAAAATAAAGTATGTGAATGTGGCACTTAGGACCAAGATATAGTGGTGGACATGTCAATCCTGGGTCAGTGGTTGGACTGGATCCTAGAGGACTTTTCCAACCCTAATGGTTCTGTGATTTTATGGTTTAGCTCTGCCTCTAAGACAACAGTGTGTCAGACAGCTGAAAAGGCAACCAGCTGCCTTTTAGTATCTTAAACAAAAGCAAGGCCAAGACTCTGGACCAGCCCAACAGACTGCAAACTGGGAAATGCATATGAGAAAGAAATGGGCATCTCTCATCCCATCTGCTGGGCCTACCACCACCAAACCTACTCAAGCAAAATGGCACTTCTGCTCACAGAGTTCACGGCATGTTATCAGCAGGAAAAGGACAGAGCCCATCTGAAATCATTGTGTTCAAAAGTGACACCGTTTTCCCAAGGTGCAAGACTATGATCCCGGTTGTGCTGACAATTTAACACAGCCCTCTTGTTATAAACGTTAAAAGGCTGAGTTTAATGCAAAGTATGTTAACTAATAAAAGTATTTGAGCATGTCTAAGCAACGCACAGGTTTGGCTGCTACCTCAGAAGATAACTACACATCCCATAAAACCATGGGAAAGATGGACGGCTGACAGGAAGAGGACACCGCATGTGTAAATCAATGCACAGACCTGGTCGCTGCCTTAGGAAAGGACTACACATCCCATAGGCCCACAGGAAAGATGGATGGCGGACAGGAAGTGGACATCTGGGACTAGGACTCTTGGGAGATTGGACCAGGGGATTAAAAGAGGCCTTGTGCCGAGGGCTTTTTGGGTGTTGTGTTGTGTTGTGGTGAGAGGGAATGTGCATTTTGGTCGAGGACTGTTGTTGGATTGTTTTTGGTCTGTTTTGCTGAGCAGGGTTGTGGTCTGACCACAATCTCCATTCCCAGCTGCGGATATTAATAAACACGGATTAATATTTTTTTTCGTATTTGACCTCGTTTATAACACTCTTGCCTTGCAAAGCCTATTCCCTACAGGCACATTTTTCATTTGTGATGAGACAAGGAATAGCAACACAAGCCAGGCCCCTACATCCTCCAGCCTCCTCCTCTCCTCTTTTTGCTGCTCGATGCGCTTCTGCCGCTCTGCCAACAGCTGTTTCTTGTACTTCTCCTGGTCCTTCAGCTGCTGCTGCTGCCGATGAGGGTCGGAACGGTTCTTGTGCTCCTGCTGCAGCCTCAGAAATTCACGGCGGAGAGTTGACTCCCCTGGGAGATTAACTATGGAGCTGAAACAAAGAGGACGTTTCTACATGACAAAACATCGCATTAAAGAGAGAATACGAGGTGCTTTGGGAATTGTTTGTTGCTCTGTGTTAGCAAATCATGATATATCTCCAGCAGTTGCCACTGCAGCCACACTTGCTGTGCTCCAAACCAGCCTGAAGCTGATTACTGGGTCCTTCATTTGAAGAGTTTCCCCTCTACTGCAAGGAACTAAAGCAGCAGCTTATTACAGACATTTTATACTCAGCAGTTATGTTTGACAGCTACAAAATGGTTAAAGCTACCAAAGGGGACCCAGGAGATTAGGGATTCAGAGCAAGTTAAGAAAGCTGTTCTGGCTGAGGAGAGCTGCCTTCAATGAGAACAGCTTGGGCAGTCAAATTTTCTATTTCAGTAATAAAATTAACCTTGGTTCTCCTTCATCTTCATTCAGCTCATCATCTTCCTCCTCACTTCCACTGTAATCATAGTCCGTTTCTTCTAAAAAAGGAGGACAAACAAAACACCAGAGTAGGATGCTCTTAAGACATGAACTTCTTGAACTTTGTTTCTGAGCATTCAGCCTGAACTACAAGCTAAGTAGGAATTGGAATTTAAAAGTCACATGTTGTACTGGGAGGCTGAGGGGAGGCAAAATATCCTCATACATAGTTCAAAATCTAGTTCAGATAATGATTCAGGGCAGCCCCTTTATATACATCCACCTTTTCCCATGACTGACTGTATTGGTTTTGCAAAACTAAACTACTTCCATTATATGAAACAAATTAGGCTAAACCCACAGAGGAACCCAAATCCCACAGCACCACCAGCAGAGGGGTTCTTCAAAAAGACATTTAGATAGAACATAAAAGCTTGCACTGCACTGCTCTGCTGCTCTATACCTGTGTCATGGCTATGCTGAGGCCACCAGTAAATCCACATTTTCTTTTGTATCAAAAGGGAGTAATTAAGTGAACAAAAAAGAAAACAAAAACTAATACTAGTTTTAGCACAAAGTTTCAAAAGCTGACCTATAGTTTTGAAGTTTTCTTCAAGACTAACATGAAGGCAGTTTTTATGGGATAACTTCAAACTGGTCCTACCCTGCATTGTTGGTTGTATTACATGCTAAATTGGGACTTCATTTTTTTTGAAGTTACTATTTTGAAGTGTGTAGTCTGGCAATTCCAGACTACTCTCCTTTTCAGGGGAGTTTTGATTAAAAATAGCGTTTTCAGGTCAAAATATAACTATTTATGAAGAAGTGACTGTTATCATTGCACTTCTTCACCCCTCTCAAGGGCAGTTGTGAGAAATTCTAACTCACTATCTTTCCATTCCAGTGTGCTTTGAGATTCATAGCTGAAAGAGGCAGCAGAATTTGCAACTACTACTGGAGTCAGTAAATCTACTTTGCAACAGCAATTTAACTTTAGGCACAAATATTCCTGTTGTCAAATCAGACCATTTATAAGACACCTTCCAACACCATAGTGCTTTCCAAGTTTGCCCTCACAGTCCCTGATCCTCACAGTGCTTCTGGCAGTATAAAACATACAGAAAGGAAAAAGGGGAAAGAGGGCAGGGTTGTTAGTCAACAGGCCACGTGTCTCTGTCCCCTGTGCACAGCCCTTAGTTTGCCATGCACAGGCATTTTCACAAGTATCACCCCCATTCCTGCACTGCTTCTTCCAGCTTTTGCTCTGAAGGGTAAGGCTGGCATTTGGAACAAATCTGAACTCTCTTTTTCTTCATACGCTCTGAGAAGCAGGTGATTCACCATAACATCTGTATTTTACTGGAGCTTGGAGGTCTTCTCCAGGTCTCTTTTGCCCACTCCACTGCAAAACACATAAAGAGTCCTGCTGCCCCTAAAGAACTTACGAGATAAAATTATATGGAGATCCAACAGGTAAATCAATTGGATCTGGGACAGGAATATGAACTGAGAGACCAGGAAACACTTGTGGAGCACTACTCAAGAAAGCAGAGACCCAGACTTTACTTGGAGTCCTGGCTCCCTGCTAGCATCAGGGAGCAGGGAGCTAGCATCAGGGAGTCAGTGAGCTGCTCTCACTGACTCAAGGTTGCAAGGACTTTAGCACTAAAACACCATTAAGGACCCAGGCTTTGACAAAGAAATCTTCAAAATGGCCCTACCACTATCAAGGACAATGCTTTCTCAATTTTCCAGGTTCTAGTATTTCAGCTGCATCTGCCTTGTGCTCTTCTGTCAAAATCTGAAGAGGACATGCTCTCTGAAGTGTCTTTTATTTTCATTATGCCATGTTACCCTTTTCTCCCTTTTTCTTCTTTGTTCTGTCCAGGTGATCCTTCAGCATGATGCGCGCTTGCCGCTCGTTCTGCATGTCTTGGATGAAGGAATGCTTCAGCAGGGTCTCAGTGGATGGACGATGCAAATAATGCTTTACAAGGCAACTTTCAACAAAATTTAGGAACTTCTTTGACCTGAAAAAGACAGAACAGTGGAGAAAAACCAATAATCCTTTTCAACTTGTGGACCAAGTACTACCCTTGAATGATGGAAAGCACTAACTTTGCAAGGTTTCCTTCTATGCTGGAACTGAGAGAGACAGTTTGAGTTCTGCCACTAGTGAGACTCCTGGGACCAGCACAGTGTTGAGGGTGAACTCCACCTCACCACTCTCTCAGAGAAGTTACCTTGAATTTACATCCTGATCAACAAAACCACAATCTGGCCAACACAAGCCTTTCAAAAATGCCCTTGACCTTTTGATAAGGTGAAGATTTTCTTTATACACTTAATTTAAAACAATAAGTAATTCTCTGGAGGGCAGGTGACTGCCATTAGCCCCACAATGTCCATGCAATCTTCTGCAAAAGCCCTGACCCCAAGCAGCCCATCTAAGCCTTACTTGCTTATCCTGCAATTTCGGCCACAGACACCAAAATGAAACAACTGCCACAGTTTAGGCAGAGTTCAAAAGAAAGGTGTTGCTTCCCAAAGGTAAACTCTATCTGCCCTCTGGCTTAATCCAGCACTTAGAAACAGCTTAGGAATCACCTCTTAGATAACATGATTTAACAAAATCATTGTCCCTGGACAAGAGAGCTAAAAATCCTCGTAAGCCCAATGCAGTAAAAATACAGGGTTTTTTTACACATCTCTTTACCATTTTCTGGATTTCAACTTTGGGGGCGGGTTCCTTGGGATGAGGAAGAGTGCTCTCATGGGATGCATGTCACACAGGGCTGCAAAAGAAACCAAAAATTACTG
Source organism: Dryoscopus gambensis (assembly GCA_013389985.1). Lineage (NCBI taxonomy): Eukaryota > Metazoa > Chordata > Aves > Passeriformes > Malaconotidae > Dryoscopus > Dryoscopus gambensis. The sequence continues at coordinate 72,008 of WEIT01014904.1, read as the reverse complement.
AAGGATGCATGTACCCCCTGTGACCTCACTTCCCACTTCCAAACACCACCACTTCCAAAATCACAGCATCCACCCCAGAACCCCACCAGGAGCCAACCAAATTCACACTACAGCCAAGAAATCAAGTCTCTGAGTACACAGAGATTTCCAGCTAAAAGAGATTCAAAAGAAAGGCTGCAAGGCAAGAACAAGTACAACTTTCTTCATATTTTCTATATACAGCTTCAGAAGGACATAAAAAAGCTCACCTTTCCCATACACAAAAGCATGTTTGCACATAAACAGAAGTTAAAGCTGAGATTGAAACACTTATATAGTTACTATGTCCACCTTCTGGTTCAGATAAATGATAAGGACTGTTGCGGTGCACTAGTTCTACTGTTTTACTTGGTTTTAAAATGTTTTCATTATTCTGTATTGGTACAGCCCTGTTTCCCCTCCTCTTCTCCCCGGGTGGTAGATTCCATGCCTAAGCCATTCCCCCAGCTTCCCTTCTATGGTTTTTCCCCTCCCCTTATCCCAGTACCTCCCCTGCCCATCACCTAAACCCGCCCAGTCCTCCCTTATATGGCCCCTGCCAATCTCCTGAGACCCTGCCCCTTCTGATACCTCCCCTTTGGAATTCCCCTTTTCCTCCACGCCCCACTGGGGCATGTGACCCTTCTCCTTCCGCCCCTTTGGGTGATTCGGCTCTGTCCCTGTCCATTCCCCCAACATCTCTCCCCCTCAAGATTTCCCATTGGCTACCGGCTGGGATCGACCCCCCCCCCCATTCCTCCCTATACTTAAGTTGATGCACAGGGTGATCTGTTGTCTTTTTCCTCCAGCACCCCTTCGGAAATAAGTCTCTGAATTGCACCCGAGGAAAAGGCCTCCTCACCTTCCTTTACCTCTCTTCTCGCCGGGGTGACTGACCAACGACCTTGGGGCTTTTGCTCCCAGGAGCACTCAAGAGGTGAAGCTCCAGAGGAGCAGAGGCAGGACCATAGGTCCCAGGCTGCTTCCCCACTCTCACCGCGATGGCCGCAGTGAGCTAGCCCTGGTCAAGAAGCGGTCACCATGACAAAGGTCCATTCTAACCAAGCTCTTTGCCACATTGTTCATGGCATATGAGAGAACCTTTTCATACATAGCTTTTGTATGAAAAGCTCATACAAAGCACACAGCTCATAACCTGCACCATGGCACAGAGCAGAATGACTTGAGTGCACATTTCATCCATCCTGTGCTCTGGGAATGGGAGCACCATTATCAGGCAGTCTGCCAGAGATTCCACTCCTGCATTCAGAAGCTACCTTCTCTCCAGCCCACTGTACTTCTCTTTAGGATTACTATTGTGGAAAGTTGATGCTATGAGGAACTCAGCAGAAAGCAAATACTGTCACATCTCATCTGTCCCAGGCATTTTGTATGGAATTTTGAGAGTGCTCCATCTGGCACTAAGAAAGGTTGAGGGTAAAAGGTCTTGCTTCACCAAACAGAGCTACTGAATGACAACTGGCAGGAACTACATGGAAGCTGATTTCTTATAATATTTAAGTGTTCAGCAGTGATGCTCTTAACAGAAATGGACTTAAAGCATTACAGAACCAGTAGAACTGAGAAGACTATGCTCTGGTAAAGCCTTCCCTGCCTTCTATTAATTTCCCTGTCTGCATCCACCTGCCATAGTTTCTTGTATTTGGTTCTGGCTTTGACTTTTCTGCTTTTTATGTTCAATAGTACATGATACAGTGGAAATGAGGGGCCAAAGTCTGTTTTCCAGCTCTGGGTCCCAGACACTGTTGTACTACAGTAAACAAAACACAAGGCAACAGAATATAATCCACAGCATTTCCCTGTCAAAACTAGGGAAAACATCAAATGGCAAGAGGAACTGGCAGGCAAAGTTACAAAGTCTCTCCCAAAGAAAACTCCCCAGGGACTCATGTCTTGGGACTAAGTTTCGGTCAGGCTGAAGCACAGGGTCTGAAAGTGCTCCTGAACTCCCACTGGCTCCTGCTAAAAATCACATCTGATGGGAGAACAGCCAAGTGTGTTGTTTAAAAACAGCCTATGTGATCTCAGGCTCAGGCCAGAGCATGATGGATTTCATCTCCCGTACTCTCAGCAGTGACCAGATACCCATATGCTCTGCAGGAGCTGGGGTAAAGCCACCAGCCCTCCATGCAAACAAAAACTCATGAGGACCTTGCATCCACAGATCTCTGCCTGACCTGCAAGAGGCTCTCTGGGGGAGCGAGGGGGCAGCCGGCTATAAAACTGTGGCAATCTGCTGTCAGGCTGATAGTGTGGTCATGGATCAAAGCCATTACACATGAGCAAATGCCATATTAGTCCAAAAATCTGAGAATCAAGTCCGTTTCAGAGTGAAAATATAACCTTTAGGCCTACCTTCTTCCACTGCCATAACTTTTTATAGTGACCTAAACCCAAAGCCAGTCCTGCCAATATCTTCTGCTAACATATCAATCACTTCTGCTCAGTTGTAGCCACAGGCAGTGATCAACAAACTGATGCTAACAAGAGCTTTAAGAAAAAATGTTTTGTTATCCCAGGAGATGAAGGCAAGGAATCAAAATATAGACTGAAAGAGTATAAAAGGAAGAAGAAATCAAAAGAGTCCAAAATGAGAAAAAGTCATAGAGCGTTTTTAAAGATAAAGACAGAACCAGTGCATTAGTGCATTAGCCAAGCATGAGTTACTTTAACACAGAACACTCCCACCTTTATACCAAATCACTTACGAGGAGCTCCTTCAGCCATTTCAATAGCAGTGATTCCCAGAGACCACAGGTCACTCTGTAGGAAAAGAAACAATGCAATTTGCAGTTTGCAGCATTCAAGCTTGTTTGTTTTGTTTGTTTTGTTCTTGTTTTTGGGTTATTTTCTTTTTACAGTTTCCCTAGATCTCTCCTGGATCATGTTGTTTTATTTGGAGTGAGAAATATTCTGCTCCCTCCCACTCCCTACTAAGCTTTTAGGAAATGTGCCAACAGCCAGAAGGTTCCCATTTCCCATGCAACTCTGAACAGCTGATTCATCATTTAAGCAGCCAGCCCCAAAATGCAGACCTGCATTCAAAAACAAGATCCAGAGAGAATATAGCAAGCACTGTTTAAATATATGTCTTAAATCTGTTTTCATGAGGCAGCAAGACAGAGCAGCGCCTTACCCTTCTCCTTCTGGCCAAAAATAATGCTTGGTCTTAATGCTTATTTCAGAGTAGTTGTTGCTGAGTTTCTACACTGAAGGAACAGGAATTATAGTCAGGCTTGGAGGCCTGATTTTTTCTGTCTACAAAGTCTCCAGTCACACGTGTTTGGGCACATGAGAGAAGAGTACATCATGCAGTCAGATTTATGCCACAATGTATCTTAGGCTCAGTTAACAGGGTAGAGTTTCCTTTACCAGCTGATCTAGATGTCAAGGGTCAGGTTTTGATCATGGAAGGTAAATTGCAACTGGCACCAGTGGTTGTAAAAACTTCACACGTTTCCACGTGATTAATCATGTGCATTATTTCATTATTTTTTGCATCTAAATGTAGCCAAATGAGAGGCACGTGGCCAAACCAACTTGCAGAGCTTCTCTAAAACTTATCTTTTTAAAAATCAAAGTGACAGAAAACCTTCAAGTATTAGAAAGAATAAACCATTACCTGAATAGCAGCTCATACCCAGCCCAGCACTCAGTCTAATTTTGTCAACAGAGCCCTCTCAGTCCAGCTGCTCTGAACTCTTCACACAAGCTGAAAGCCAATTCACATCACAGTTTGTGGAGGGATTCAGCAACAAAACTGGTGAGAATTTCAGAGATCCATGATCCTTGACTTGTTTTAAGGACAGTGAGACAAACATCCAGGCTACAAGGAATTTTGGTTTGGTGTTCCAAAGCATGAGAGGCAGACAGGTGTAAGGGAGGATGACAGAGGTATTTGTAAAGCTCAGTGTCTATACAAACATATTTATCTGGATGTATTTGTACTCATTTTGTCTTGTTTGTTTGTTCTGGTTTTGTTGAAGAGGAAGAAGTTATGGAGTGGCTTCCTGCTACTTAGCCCATCCTATCAGGTATAAATCTCTGCGGGAAAGACCAGCTCTCTGCCACCTTCTGAGTCACAGCACTGTTTGCAAAAGTGCTTCCAAAATCCCCTCGTGCTGGTCAGTTTTAAACTACCATCTGCAGTATCTATTTGGAAACAGACAAACCAGGCTTATTACTGAAGGCAAAGAAAGCTCAAGAATTAGGGGTGCACATTCTTTATGATTTTATCTTCTGGTAAGTACACATTCTGAGAAGGGAATCAGCTGGGGACCAGGAATGAAGACATGAGGTTAACTTCTTGAGGCTTCAGCAGAGGATTAGTATGGTATGAAAAAAACCCCAAACCATTCTTTAGTCACGACTGACACACACAACATGACCTCACTGGGCCAGTGCAGCACATAAGGTCTGAGCAAGGGAGAATCACAGCCTCGGAATCACTAGGAAATGGAAGCAATAACAAGTTCTTCTCACAAGTATTTCTGAAGCCACAATTGGAAGGAGAGGTGCAAAGTGGCAATGGAGAGAGCACTTGAACTAAAAGAGTGACTGCAGGCTCACCCAGAAGATATCTGCTCAGAAAGCCATCCCTGGAAAACATGCTGCATGGTAAGGACAAGAGGAAATGCTCACAAACTGGAATAGAGGAAATACTATGCCTTCTCACCTCAGCCACCCTGACACTGATCAGAAATCATTCTGGGATGGGAAACTACTCGCAGTCACATGCTCATGAATGAGAAAAGGGATACTAATTACTGCCAATTAACTCAGGATTCACAGCTGAGTACAGAGCAAAACAGCTCTATCCCAGTGTGCAGTAACTTGCCATATTAATATTACACTACTTCAAGTATTCCTTTGGAATTTCTCTCTTCCTTTCTTTTCTATCCAGACCTGCAACTTTCTTACTACGTTTTTATTGCAGAGAAATTCATCAAAGTGTATTACATGTATTAAAAATTCACAAAAAATACTCACAGTGAAACTTCACTCTTAATAAGACCCTCCACCCACATATTAAAAATACTTCTATTTGTACAGGTCTAGGATTATTGTGGTTTAAAAGGCAAGAAGTTTGAACTTTTCAAATGAGCAGAATTTCGGCAATAACTCACGTTTTCTTACCTTACATAAACACTTACTCTGTAATCATACGTAGAGTCTGGGTTCTCCTCACAAGCAATGACCTCGGGTGCCATCCAATATGGGGTGCCAATAAATGTGTTTCTTCTCCCAATAGTCCTGTCCAGCTGAGCACTTACACCAAAATCCACTGAAAAGCCAAGAAGATGTAAAGAAATTAGCAAAAAGTTGTATCCACATGGCAGTGTGTGTGCTTGGTTACTTCCATACTGTTTAGAACACCAAACGTTTGAGCTACAATATATATGAAATCTGAGCTCCTTCAGCATATCTTATCCAAGAGTTGAAATTTAACTGCCTCTCTTTTTCACAGAAGAATTAAATAAACAGCATGCTAAATCTGCCCGGTGTGTTACAGCAAGAGGAACTGCTCTACAAGACATTACAGAATAATTTATGATTAATTTAAACACTACATTGAGTAGGACTCAAGGTCTTCGACTAGACTGGAAGAAAAAATAGAATCTACACACAAGGCAAATTTGGATGTGTCTAATATAGCCACTTGTGAAAGCTTTAAAGAACCACCATATCACTTCATTTTGAGGTGTCTGGAATAAATCTTTCCCTATGTTCATACAGTATCTTAGAACAAACTGGAGAATCTACTACTTTATTCTCATCTTAGATCATTATAGTGAGTGAATCATGTGGTTCTCTTTGTGCTGAAAAGGGTGATATCTTTATAAGGAGTATACAGCAAAATGGTTTTGTTCAAATATGAAAATGGTCCATACAACCAATAATTATGCAATTGTATTTCTCTTTGAACAAAAACCTAAGATACACTAATTGGATCTACGAGGAGACGAAGGGGGAAAGGGAAGGACTGAAAGGAGGCAGCCCCATGGTTACCATCAAGGAGCAGATTTTTTCATTGATGTTGCCTCATTGCAGATCATCTGCAAACCAAAATAATTTGTACTGCTATAATTTCGTGTGCCTGCTCAGCAAACCTTCTCCAAGAAGAAGGTGGACCTGACCTTTGGGATCATTCTGTGCTCTGTGCTTCTGATAGGAAGTGCATACTCTTACACTGAAGTGGAATAGAATTGAATTGAGAAACTCTTGGCTTTCTAGTTTCTTTGCCTTAAGACACATGAGCTAAATCTTTCTGGAAACAACTTTTTTTTCTTCTTTTTTTAAATCATTATACTTAGTAAATCTGTTTCATCTTTACCCAGAGTCAGAAAGGTTTAACTGTTTTGCCAACCATGTGAGGAATGGTAGAACTAGTAATTATACAAGACTATAAAAACACACAACAACCCCATCTTACCTGTTTTAAGAGGGAAGAGTTGACAGTTAGTACATATGATTTAAAGACTACAAGCAAAATCCTGCCTTCATTTAATTTGACAGCAAAACTCCCTTTGACTTCAGTGAAGCCAGGTTTTTACCAAAGGGTTTAACCATAATGAGATTTAAAGTACTTATTTTAACTTGCTCCAACCAAATATCCTAACCCACATCCACAAGCCATGTTTATTGTTTGTTGTTTTCCAACTTTACATCATCACAAATGAGAAGTACTCCCCTTGAGATTTCTCCTTTAAAACACTTCCCTGTGATGTCTTTCCAAAACATGAAAGACATGCCCTCCTCAAGAGAGATACGTACTTAAGTTTAGTTTTAGGAAGTCAGAAGTTGTCAACACTGACATGCCACAGCAATAAAAGGAAATGACTAAACCCTCCAACTTTTTTGAGAGATGTCTGTTAGTCAGTGGTAGCCCTTACACATGAGTAATTCCGCCTACTGTCAGATTTCTGAAAATCTCGTTTAAGACCACTTCCTTTACAGAAATGGATTCGCAAAATTCGTTCCCCCAACTTTTTTACTTTGGAAGTCTTTTGCATCCCAGGATCCTTTGTGAAGGCCTAATGGTGCTGTGACTTACTGGACTGGTTCTGTGTGTGACTGCCTGTATTGCCCACAGGCTGTGAGGGACACCCTTGCAGAGCACTTGACATTTTCAGCTCTTTCTACATGACAGACACTTAGTAAGCAAAAGCATTAATGATACTTGGCACACATACTGCACTTAGGTTACTGAAAGGTCTTTCTGAGTCAAGATGGAAATCTTAAATTTTAATGAACAGGTTTCTAGCACACATTTAAGGAAACTTACCCAATTTTACTTCTGCATTTTCTGTGAGAAGAACATTCTGTCCTTTAATATCTCGATGGATGACATGGTGAGCATGAAGATGTGCCAATCCCTAAAAGAAAACCAGATTTCCTTTATTCTTTCTTCCTAACATTACCATGAGTATGGCACTGTTGCCTTTTTACACTTTTACCCTTTTCAGACTTTTATTCATAAGGAAAGTCCTTTAGATGTTACTAGCATCCGTTAAGTTTGATTGTCTTCTTCATCACAGGCTTGACAGTGGTGGAGCATCTCTTGAGTTGAAGAGAATGAGGTAGCAATATTTTAAACTTCTGTCTCAGAATCAAGGGATGCTCCTTACACTCTATGTTAAAAGCAAACAAAAGATAAAAAGAGCAAAGCAGAATGCTCTGTATCAGGACCAGAGACAGCAGCTGGCTGGTTGTAGTGGCCTAAATTTTGCATTCAACAAAATGGGAAATTCAGTGGTAAAAGGACTAGAGAAGGTTAACCATGCCAGACCTCTTTTTGAATGCAGCAAATGCTGTTTTCAATCAGCTAATATTTGCTATCTCCTCCTGCATTTCAAAATTGGCCATGGTTGAACTAGCATAGACGCAAAGGAACACACTGAAATAATCTGTTATAGTAATCCAGAGATTATTCACTCACAGCATTTAGCCTCTCTAATATTAATGGCTTCAAACAGAGCTTCCACCCAGCTTGTACGCTTTGCAGAAGGAAACACTGTCAATCCATTTGCAACTGGGCCATTCTGTTTTGAAACAAGCATGATTAAATCCAATCCCTTGCTTTTACCAACACACTGTTACAGTCTTCAGTCGCATGAGCATAAACCAAATGTTTTAACATCAGTTGCTTTAACAGAGACATTACAGCCACACCAATGAGGAACAATCTGACCACACCATTAAGGTTTTTTTCTTTTGCAGAAGAATTCCTCACACTCTCCAGATATAATGACCATAATCTGCAGGCTAGTGCGAAATCCCTGTAAGAAGGCAAATATTCTCTACTGAGCACATTTCTCCACTCCTATTCCCCAGAAACAAGGTTTTACCCCTATTCAAGCATTACTTCAGCATGCCATCTAAATTCCAACTCCCAGAATACACATTTATCTTACCATTATTTAAAAAAGATATAAAACTCTATTATAGGGAAGATGGATCAGTAACTCTGTAATGCGTTTTGAATTTAGAATGACTGACTTCAACATCCTATTTTTTTCCAGGGTAGTTCACTAGATTACACTTGGGAATTGTTTTATCCTCTGCATTTTCCAGGGGAAAAAAACAAAAAAACCCCCAAAAACCCAAAAACAAACAAACAAAAAAACCAAAACCCTCCCCCCACCCCAAACCCCCCAAAAACTCCACCAAGCCA
>WEIT01014904.1:38960-63276 GCA_013389985.1 Dryoscopus gambensis | reverse complement strand
AAAAAAAAAAAAAAAAAAAAAGAAAGCAATCCTAAGCTTGCATAGAATGAAATACAGCCCCAAGATTTGTCATGGGGAATATTGTCCCAGCAGAGCCACCTTTAAGATTTTGGAATGCTGTTTAGTCAACATTGCCTCTAAAAGTGTAGAAAAGAGACCCCTGAGTGTGTGCAGGTAAAGGAATTATGAACAGAAAGATCTTACAAGCATGAACAGGTGAAGCAGTGGGCAGTAAGATCTGCTGATGTAGAGGGCAGACATACTGAAAACAGAAAATTTATTTACTTTTCTAGGTGCCCACTGTCTGGACTTTCAGAAGATGGCTATTTGACATAGGAAAGAGGAATTTTCTGTTCTTCATACAGAAAATGGGATTAACTACAACAATATGGGATGTCAAGCAGCCATCATGCTGGCTCTCAGGGCTGTTCTGAATTTAAGGACCATAGCCCATGAGCCCCATGGATCACAACCTTTAAACAATAATGCTCATTAGTGACCTATTTTATCAACCAAAGGCTTGGAAAGGCCTTTCTGTTGCAAATGAGCAGCGAAGCTCAGCTGGCAGAACTCACCCTGAGAACCTCTCTGCAGATGTAAGCAATCCAGTCTTCCTTGAAACAGTTCCCTTTTGTCTTCTTTACCAAGTCAGTGACAGAGCCTGCACCACAGTACTCCATCACCAGCTGCAGGGAGACAAACACACAGAGGGCACCTTCACCACAGCTCTGCCAGGGTGCCAGCAGAGAGAACACCTGCAAACACCCACTTCCACCACAACCCAGGCATGGCAAACTACATGTGGTCTTCTCAGATGCCAAGTGACTTAAAATCTCATTTCCTGAATCACATGCACTGCTAAATAAATAAAAAACCCCACTAGTGCTCCTCTCCTGTTGCAGGTTTTAGGTAGATTTTCTTTAATATATAGAAAGTTGGAAAAGCAAGAGCTAACAGCACTGAAAAACATGGTATTTTTAAAAAAATTTGAAATTTCTCATTTTGCTGCAGAGCTTCAAAATTCTTGCAGCCAAAACATTGGAGGATTCATTATTCTTCTTTTCTTTATTGTCAATTTCTCGGTGTCCTGGTTTGAAAAGGAAGTGAGTTTTTTAAGGAAGTTATAGTCAAACCAATCAGTGGTCAGATTGAATATTGACACCTGGTATGACCACTGAAGAGATTTGTCACCTCTGAGAACATAGGGAGATAAAGGAGAGAATCCCAGAGGAACTGCCTCTTGTGTTCCAGTTGTTGAAGGGAGCAGATCTCCTCCTCTGCCCAGCCTGAGGCCTGAAGCCTGGGGCCTGGGCCTGGGTGGGGGAGGGGGAAGCCTGCAGCCTGAAGCCATGCGGCCTGAGATGATAGGTAGGCCAGAGCCCAGAGAGAGAGAGAGGGTGGAAGGAAATGGAACTGAGCCAGCTTCTGCAGGATGGAAGGGTGGAGAGATGAGGAGATGGTTTTTTGCCCCCCGCCCCTCAGAGAGAGAGATTGTGCCAGCTGCGGAGCAGAGCGGGGGAGGTTCTCGGCCGTGGGAGTCCTGGAGTTGCTGTGAGGCTTCCCGACGGCAGTAGAGCCTGAAACTTTTAACCCTTCCTTGGGAAAAGAAAACTTTATGAAACATTAATCCTCCTGACCAATGTTTTGAGGGAGAAGAGAGACAGCCTGGAATCCTGTGACGTTAGAGGAATTGATGGGAAGAATCCAAGGTGGGAGGAGATTGATGGAGTGGCTTTTGGCTGGACTTTTCTTGTATAGCCATAGACTGAACCAATCTGTCTTTAATACATGAGACTGCATTTAGGTGGATGCAGTGGCTGGATGCCAGATAAGGTGACCTGCTGCAGTGATGCCAAGTGTGAAGACAGAAGATGAAGAGGGTGTGGTGGTGCCCTCTGTCTTCAGGGAAAAAGAGAAGACCATGAAGAGGGTATGGTGGTGCCCTCTGTCTTCAGTGAAGAAGAGACCCTCGGCCCCAGGGATTGTAAATGGGGGGGACTGTTGTCCCAGAAAAGAAGCTTCTGGTACTTGGCAAAGCATCATTGAATCCTGAGAGCAGTTTCGGTCCATGGATGGTGGTGAGAGCACCAGACATGGAAGGACACTATGGTTTGCAAGAGAGACTCCTCTCTTCTTTGATGGACTGAGAATTGATTATTTGAGTATTGTTAACTGATCAGGAAATCCAAGGTTTTGTCTGATTGTGTGAAGGGTGGAAGTTGGGAGGAGGAGGAATATTTTGGAGAGTTTTCATTCTGTTTCCTGTGTGTTTCTTTCCCTTTAGTGTAGATTAATAAATTTTTTTTTCCTCTATTTCTAAGTTTGAGCCTGCTCTGCTCTGTTCCTGATCACATCTCACAGCTGTTATTAGTAAAAAATATATTTTCATGGAGCACTGGCATTGTGCCCAGTGTCAAACCATGACACTCGGCTTCCTTTTTTTATTTTCCATCTGAAAAAAGGAGAGGAAAGCAACAAGGACGAGGAAAGAAGGAGAAAATGACATGGTCTTTCACTTCAGTAAAAAAAAAAAAGAAGTATTTAATTTGGAAAAAAAAAGGTTCAAGCAACAAATCAGAATGACAGCACAAGTCACAAGAATCATAACATACTTTATGCCCATTGTCAAAGGAAATCATAGGGGTGGAAGACGTCTAGGGAGGAGTAATTTTTCTCTTTTATATATTATTCTTCAGAACAATGACTTCAGAGCTTCCCTGAGACAGAGTCAAAGCCAAGCACGCTGGAGCTCTAAAGAAGGAGCTGTAAATCTGATGAGCAGAAATGACACTAAACACTTACCCAGAGCTGATCATCTTGGCCTGCAGGACTTTTCTTTACAAAAGCCCCATAATATGTAGCAATATTCCGGTGATGGGAGTACTTTTTTAGCATATTTATCTCCAGCTTGATTTCCTCCTCTTCATTCTGTAACAAAAAAGAGCAGGAGGCTCCTTAGGTGACCAAGATCACTGAGCCCCAGGGCTGCAAAGCAGCCTCTGTCTTTGGAGGCCTCCACACCCAGCTGGAACCACCATGAGCAACCTGCTCTGATCTCATGGCTGACCCTGCTTTGAGCAGGAGGTTGGGATCAGAGTTACACTGGGATTATGAGACTGCAGTTGATGGATGGCTCTTAAATTGACAACTGAATCACCCTGATGCATGGGTCTAAACCAATGAATTGCTAGGGCTTGACCTAAAGAATCAAAACCATCCCCACGCAGGCATAAAAATTGCATATTGTCTCCTCAGGGAGCTTAGACATATTACTTAGCTATTACTCCCCCATTTATGGTTTCTGCATGCAGTAATTTAGTCTTGGAGAAACCAACCAGATTCAAACAAAAATAAAATTATTCCTAACACTCCATTACTTAAATACTTGGAAAAGCACTTAGTGCACACATCAGCCAATTTGTCTTCCCAGTCCTGTGGAGAGTCCTGCTGGGAGGAAACCAAAGCTAAGAAGGAGGCGACTTGCCACAAATCAAACTCCAGCATAAGCTGGAGTTAGGATCTGCTCTTTCCTTACAGCTGTGAGGCTGCCCTATCCAGACTGTGGGCTTTTTCCCCCTCCTAACATCATGCCATCCATGAAGCCTCTGGCATGTTGGGGGCTAGCATACCCCTAGACATCGTCTTCCAGGCATGAGCTGCCTGTTTTCCCTTGTCTTTCTTTCAGTCTCACCAGGGCAGACGTTCTCTTCTGCCCATACAGCATTGTGCACAGTAAGACAACTAATGGAAATACAAGTTTTAATAATTATGTTAGAAGGAAATGCCCTTTTTCAGAGAGAACTGCCTGATTTGAAAAGGCCCCCTCAGAGCCTGTTTGCTATGGCGCACAACACCCAGTGAAACACACCTAGGTTTTGCCATCTCAAACACTATAATAGGAAATGAGTGGTGCTGCAAGGTATCCTTGTATCAGTTAAAAGGAGTACGAAAAACTTGAAAATTAATTTACCTTATTGCAAACCATCCCAGTCAACACTTACTATCTGAAGGGGAAAAAAAAAAAAAAAAAAAAAAAAAAAAAAAAAAAAAAAAAAAAAGAAGAGGCAGCAAGAACAATTCAGCCCCAAAGGACATTTTTCTGTGGTTTTTCAGTAGTTTTGCCATTGAAGCATTCCTTTAACTATCACAATGGACGGCTTACAAAGCCAGACACACTGTCCTTTCTACCTGGAGCAACACATTAAAGCCTGACAGGCTAAAGCCAAATTCCCTCAAGAATATGCATATGATGGTTCTCATTAAACTTGACCACACAAAAATCATTCCCAACAGAAGGAATCAGTAAGTTTTCTCCAGTAACATCAACCCCCAGGAGACACGTTACCAGACCAAAGCCTAACTGTATTAAGCTTTTCAGAGATGTAAAATAACTCTAGTTGAAGCTGTATGAGCTATTTCAGGTTTCATAATAATTTTTGTTGAACACAGGCTCTCAAACTGCACACATTAAACTAAATAGTTCGTTTATCTTTAGTTTGTAGTTAGGGATAAAGGAGGACCCTTAATCCTTGGCTTGATACAGCCCTGATGTTGTATGACTGAATTAGTAGGGCTAAAGAGGAGCCCAGTGCAGCACTTGGAGTGTTCAGGAGAAATGGGAGCTGACTCCCAGACAGCATGCAGGAAATCCTTCAGGAGCAGGCTCTAATTTCTCTCTGCACATGGACAGAGCACAGTCAAAGGGAGGTGAGAGCTTGTGCTGAAGGGATATCTACTCCCTTTGGGACTCCAGACAGTGCATGTGAAAGGGTGGACACAAGCAGGTAAGGAGGAGGCAGAGAATAAGGACATGGGAACTGTCATCCTGGACTTGACTACAAGGGTCCTGTCATCTACCCAAGCTTCTGGATCTTTAGGGAAGAACGGCAGAAAGAGGAACAAAGAGGGATGACTCCTTTCTTCCTCTGCTGCCCCTCCTGCATTCTGCCCACTCCTTCTGCAAATGTGTGGAGGGGCAACACTCATCTTTGGTAAAGGCCTTCTCCAAATTACTTAAAATATTTACAGATGTTAAGGGCTTGGGTTTTTTTAACTCTGCCCATCTGCATGAAATTTGCCCTGGTGGAGCCCAGCTCCCTGCTGTGCCCTCAGCACCACCCTATAGCTTTCACAAAGTTCCCATCAGGGAGCTGGCAGATCCCAACCACTTCTTCATAGCTGCATCCTCTTTTTCAGCTCTTCTTCCTTTACCCAATTAATCTTCTGGATGTTGGCACCATGCTGGATCTTATCCAAGTACTTTCTATTCCTCTGCAATCTGACCTCCATGTTTTTAGAACAAAACCAAGCATGTGGCTGTCCATGAACACAACTGGGATACCCCCTAGGCTCTTCCACACCCATTGGCAAGAGCAAGAGTAGCTGCACGTGTGTAACACTCCTTTCCCAGAACCAGCAAGATGCAATTCCTGCTCTCTCTTGTGTCTTTATTTACCCTGAAGGCCTGCACCTGTTTTTCCTTCTCCTGCCCATCCTGGCTTATAGGGCCCACATAACACTGCCCAGTACAGGCTGAGTGCCTTGGGGAGACACTACTTGGAGCAGATAGTGGGCTGAGCTTCAGGTGCCAAGTCAGTCTGCAAGGCAAAGGGCTACAAAGGACAGCAGCTGGGCATTTCACAGACAAATACACTCTGGCTTCCCAGTGCCTTAGTGAGTTTTGGGAAAAATACTCTATGCCATGTTGAAAACAAGGCAGAAGGGTAAATGTGAGTGGTTGTGCCCCATGGGTCATGTCTGAGGCCTGCCCAGGAACTGAACCTAGACTTGCTAAGCCTCAGTGCTACGTACATCCTTCAAGCAGGGTGACTGGGGAAAAAGCACCATCAGCTTCTCAGCACATGCCCACACTCAGAATTTCCACTTTCCACCACCCCTCTTGCCAGCAGTACCATCAGCCCCATGTCTCAGGAGTCTACAAACCTGCTCATAAATAATGTTGCTGAAGGAAAAGAAACAGGCTTGCAGATATGCAGGTGCAAAAAGCTGTTTGCTTTCACAAACCAATGCGTTCCTTGGCGCAGATGGCTGTGTGCACAGAGATGACAGGTTCATGATCAAAGGCTGTTTTTGAAGATGTGGGCCTATCTGCAATGGCATTAGAACTAGAAAACACATGCCTCTGACCACAAATGGAAACAAGATCATCAGCTGATAAATGCTGCACCAAGAGACCCCTTAGTACTGGGGCAGGTCTAACAACAAGTCTCAAATTTAAATGTTATTTTGCTTTCTAGAAAGAATGAAAGCAAAGACAGATGGAGAATGATGTGCTGGAGAAGAGCTCTGATCACCTGCACTGACACTTGAAAAGACAAGCAGCAAGAGTCCAGTCTCTCTGCAAGCACTCTGCTTGTTTGGCTCTGTCAAAAAACAGGAAGCAGAGCCTGCTTGGAGAGGCATGAGTGCACAATGCCATCAGCTCTCCTTTAACCATTTCAAAGGGCTCCCCCCACTCCCCCTGCAACTCAACACGGCAGCACTTCCTGACAGGTGTCCAGAGGATCCCACAATGACCACAGCATCCTGCTGCTGCTCTTAAGAAACCAGCCTGGGGCTGCAGCTCATGACAGCAAAGGGCAGATTTGCTGAGCTCTCAGAATGCTCCAGATGTGAACAATCACAGCTGGAGCTGGTCAGGCAATTTCTGATGAAATGACTTCTTACTGGAAAAAGAAACCATGTAGATTTGGGGAAAGAATCAGAATCTTTTGGTGAACAAAAGTGGCAGAAGTAGCAGAAGTGACTGCATTCAGACATGCCAGCCTGACATTCCTAGCAGCAGGAATACAGCCAATTCTGCATTAGGAAAGTGGAAATAAGACCAGAAAGCCCTGCACTCACCCTGTGCCAAGGCCAGACTGCAGGAACCCTTGAGCACAGCTGAGCTGGAATTGTTCAGGTTTAGTGGGGGAAGAGCAACAGGGAAAACCCCTTCAGGCAGTTGCACTAACATGCTCCTCACAACTCCCAAACCTACTCATGAAGGGTCTCAATGTGAAAACAGCATGACCTGCTATTACTGCCCCTCAAACAATGGGACAGGTTCCCTAGTATGGTGCTGGCTCTGTCACCTGAACCAAATCTGACTTAAAACAGCTCCATTTTTTTCTCAGAATTGTGCAAGTCTACTAAGGTGATTCCTGAAGCGGGACCACATGGTTGTCCTCTATTTAAATTTTGTTTCAAAGTAAGTAGGCATTACTGGATGCTACAGTTTGTTGCTTGCATACAAAGGAGACTGTGTTGTGTATGGGAAAGGGAAAGAAATCTAAGGTTCCCGTCCTGCAGTCTTTTCTTCAGTTGTTTCATCAAGGGAGGGACTGTCACCGGTGTTAACATGACAGCCCACAAGTGACACCTTTAACAAGTCCTCACACACTGTTGACTGACTCAGCAAAGCAGGAAAGCAGCTCTGGACAACTTCTGAGTCTGTGCCAGGATCCATCCTATCAGCTCCTCTATCAAGGCAGGGAGGATCTCTCATCTCAGGAATCTGTCATCCAAACCCTACTCGCTCTCCCTTCCAAAATCCAGCAGCCTCATGTTTGGTGACTGCAATTTTTTTAAAGCCAAAGCACCTGACAATATATGTACCTACAGACGTAAAAGCAGAAATCTCGCTGATCTAATGTAGCACTCATTTAAAAAAAGGCACCCTCCTCAGTACAAAACTGGCAATTCAGCCACACACACCTATTGTACGAACAGAAGCCATCAAAGGTCAAAACAGCCCTTAGATGTGCTTTGTACATTACAGCAGCATCCAAGTTCAGACCACTTGCTGCTCAGGGCTGCATTCCCACACCATCAGCAGAGAGAACTGTCCTGGACCTGCTCTATTTGACAGGACCAACACAGACACCAACTTGGTCTGCAGACTTCCAAGACAACCCAAAGACATGAAAATGCAAGCAAGGTTTGCTTTTGCTTGCCTGAACACCCCGTGCAGATGAACTACTGGCAGACCTGGCCCAGAGGATTTGGCCTGTTTTTTTTTTTTTCATTTCAGATGATAACCCTTCCATAATATTGCAAGAGGAACTGGATTTCTGTTCTCCATATCCACATTGCCACAGTGACAGAACAGGGAGCTATTCTTCAGTGAGTCTAAGTGCATCCTACCAAACCAGACTTCTAGGAAACTCAAGAGGAAGAAGCAGGGAGTCTCCCCAACCTTCCTGGGGCTCAGGCTAATGTGATCTCAAGGAGGCAAGCTGCTCCACTACTGGCTGTGCTCTTAAAAGGAGAGCCAAAACTCCGTATTTAGCAACTTTTTCAACACCCTGTTTCAGCACTGACACCTGTTTATAAATGTGAGTAGGGACAGTGCCAATTAAACTGTCTCTTTCCCTCATCTGTCAATTCACAATAAAAAACCACTGCATTTGCATTTCTAACATGGTCCTGCTTGCTGGCTGTCAGGGCACTGCACTACTCTGAGGAATGGCTGGCACGTGAGGGGATAGGATGTGATGAAACACAGCAGAGGCAGTGAAGAGCTACAGGAAATCTTTTAATTGCTATCTCTGAAAGCAGATAATCAACTAGAAATAAGCAGGAATGGACTTCTTCTCTTTGGTATTATTGACCACCAAAATATAAGGCAATGCACTCCCTTATCGCTTTGTCACCACTGGTCAGCCACGCTTAAAAAATATGGTTGTGTTAATACCACTCAGTACTTTATAAGACACAAACTAGTGCTCAGAAACCATGATTTGTACTAGTGGATCTTCTTTCATGAGCTGTCCACCTTCTCATGATCTGATTATTTACTTTTCCTTGCAGCTTAACAATGCCATTATTTTTGGTTTTGCACTCACCTCAGTAACATTCATCACTTTGATTGCTGCCAGCTGCCCAGTCTTAACATGGCGACCCTGTTAAAATAACAGAAGACACTAAGTAAAACATGTAGGCAAACTATGAATACACCAACAAATTAGGCATGTAACAACTAGGTTTGACTAATTGCTTTTAATCATGTTCAAGGCAATGTTCTAGTTGAAAGCATCCCTGCTGCTTACAAGGGGGTTGGACTTTTACAGGTCTTTTGTGACGTTTAAAAGATCCCTTCCAACCTAAACTGTTCTATGTACCAAACAACCTTCCAGCGACACAAAACTACCAAGGTGAAGTTTGGTGATGTGTTACCAGAGCCACAACCTTACTGTGCTCTGAATTTAACAGTTACCTCTACAGGATTGAATTTCCCTTTAGCACAAAGGAAGCAGCAATGCTAGGAGACCTCTGTTCTCACAGCACAACATGGCACAAGCTTATGGGTCTCCATCTAACTTCTGTTCAACAAGTGATGCCAGTCCTCAAGCCTCCTCTTTTAGGAAATCTCAGCACAGTCCCAGAATGTCTGAACTAGAGCCACGTTCTTGTCCTGCCATCCATGGCTGAGGTGTGCTGGGGAAGCTGGAAGGCACTGAGCAGTTTGCTCTGTCCCTACCTTGATCCCTGACATGTCCTAGCACACCTCAGGGTAAAGACAAAACTCTGGGTTCCAGTACATCAATCTGGCAACCTGTATGTGGCTGCCAAGAAACTAAAGTTTTATGCATGTTTTTGCCTTTTTTTTTAAAATTTTTTAATGCTTTTTACTTCAAAATGCTTAGTTTTTATGGCTCTTACTTCAGCTGAGTTAACTATATCTCAGCTACTTCCCCAAAAGCATGCAGGAGCTTTGAATTTAAAAATGTCATCTTCTGTGGTGGTGGGGAGGAATTTAACCCAGGACTTTGACTGTGTGAGTGCCTACACATACACAGTTTATTATGAAATGCCCACATCCCATAGTCACTTTTAAACAATAGACAACTGGTAACTTCAGACTAGGTAACTGGCTTGGTTTTGAAAACACAGCGAGGTAAAGGGAGGTAATAGGAAATAAATCTATTAAAAGAGCAAACTTGCTACTGAGACTGACAAAATGGGATTCACAAGAACACGCATCATGAACACAAACGTGAATTTTGCTGTCAGTTGCAGTTTCTTGCTTTGGTTAAGTCAAGTTGCTCAACAGATACCACAGATAAAGTCTTTTATCACGATAACCAGCACTGACCTCACGCTGGAAGATAGTATCACAAGATTTGAGTGAACAGTGTGTTTGTTATACATCCTAACTCCTCACTTCCATCAAATGTTCAGAAATGGGTTTGAAGCTTTGAGACTGCGATTTCATTCCTGAAGTAGTAGTGCCTGCAAAGCTGTATATTGAAATAACTGACACCAGTTAAGGAAGCCACTGGAAATGAGGAAATCAAATACGAAATGCTGCAGTTTGCAGACAAAATGATTTGCAGGTGCAATTTACACCTGCAAAATTAAAAGCTGTGTTGATGTATTTTTAAAACCCAGGTCCTATATGCACAAAAAGTGCATACAAATGTTATTTCTAAGCAACTTTGCATCAAAGAAAAATGACTCCTCATTCTCAGGCAGTATGTCACAGTCACATTTTCTTTTACAAAAAAATAAATCCTGATGAGTTTTTTATATATTTATAAGTGTCCTCTTTCCATGGAAGCACTCCTAGGATTGCAAAGCATTTTCTCATGAAGTAGAATGATAGGATTTACGTATCAGCACAAACCTTGGGAGGAAGACAAATAGGGCACACTCTCCCCAGGCCACACAGGACTCAGTGGGTGAGTGTGGATGGGCAGTGACCAGTGCCAGCCCAAAGGATGCTCGTGTTGGGTCAGCGTGCATCCCTGCTAACGCCAATCCTGGTTGGCAAGTTTGCTCTGCACAGCCACAGCAGAGCCATTGGAGCCATTGTCTGCAAATGTTCCCACTTCCATTTCCATTAAATGTCTTGGCGAGAGGGCCTTCCCCAAAGCACAGATACTCTGTCTTCACCCCAGAGTTTGTCTGGAGACAAGCACGATGGTAACTCCATGTCTCTGGACACCAGGTGACCAGTCCATGGAAAAGAGGAGTCTCCCCTGGGCTGCTGTAGATTCTGCAAAGGATGGCACCAAGAACTAACACTGATTTTCATAACTGTAGTGAAGCATGGAAACCTGCTTCTTTATTGAAAAAATAAATCAATCAGTACTAGGCTAGCACTGCTCTTGAATAGTCATCAGAATAAGGAAGAGGGAAAGGCTTGGCATTCAGTCCTGGTTTTGAAGCATGACTCCTGGTCAAACTGTCCCTCTGTATAACAGATACCGGTTATTTTGCTACCACAGTTATTGCCACTGTATGCAAAACCTGCTGCTCTCACTTACCACTATAAATGTGAATACTAAAGCCCCCTCAAAAAGGTTTGGAAAATCAGTACTTATGGGAAAGAAAATAGCAAGTCCTTTTGTTTTGAGGGCTGTGATTCACCTTTGCTCAAAAAATGTGTCCCTGTTAAGTAAGATGCACAACTCAATCCTGCTCCTGCACCAAGGCACAGACTATGACTGTGCTGGCAGTTCAGAACAAAAATCACAGATTTCTCAATATTGGTCTTTTAAACTGTTTGGACTGAATTTTCCTGAACATCTCTAAAAGCAGTAAACATCTTGAACCCAGCCCTGGGCTTCTTGTTAAGAGATAGAAAATAATGCCTTAGCAAGGAAAGGTTTCAGTGCTGGTCCCTTATTTTTTTCATTTATCAATAAATCTCAGAGGTTTGCCAGAGTTCACGGGAGCTCTCATATTGCTGCTTCTGCTGAAGCCACTAAGTTGAGCATGTGTGAATTGTCTTGAGAAAAGTGGTATTTTGATTTTTGTTAAAGCTTCTAGGAGCAAACTGGCTGTTTTAACAAACTGGCTGTTTGTTTCCCAACCAAATGAGATCAACTGATTCACTTACTTCCAGTGACAAGACATGCTGAAGTTCATCCTTATTGATTTAATCTGAAATGGGAAGAAGGAGAGGCATTGCCCTCCCAGCCCTCTGTTCACTCTGCCACTGCCCATCCTCTTCAGATCATTAGAGTTCAGCCTGTTGTGATTCAAGATCCTCCATTGCACATTTCCCCAGAAACTGGACAGAGGGCTGGAATGGTCTGTGGGCTGGTTTCCTTAATAAAAGGTTTCATCTTTCACCCAAATGCTCAATATAAGAGCAGGTTTTAGCTCTGGAGAACATAGCCAAAACATCCAACAGCCATTTTGCAACACCCATATTCCTACCCAGGAGTACAACATCAAACTCTATCAAGCTTATATAGAGCTTAGACACAAACAATTCTGAGGCTCAACAACTTTCTGAAACTAAGTTTCCACCCTTCATTTTGATGAGGTATCCCAGCTGGAAAAAAAATCTCCCATTAGCTCTGAGTCCAGCTAAATTCCTGGTCTCCTCCAGAATGCTGGTCTCCTCCAGAAAATATTTCCGCATAAAGTCTGCTATAGTTGCCAGTTAGTCACTACAGTAACATTCAGCAAACCTGGAGCCAGCACACCCATTTTTCAAATATACAGACTGCTCATTGCAGCCAGACTTGTGGGGGCTGCTTTATGCCAAAGATCTGGTTCTGATGAGCTCCAACCATGTATCTCTGCAGGGAGAGATACATGGAATAGGGCAGATCACTCAGTGTTATTTTTGCTGGATGTGTGTTTATCTTTTCATCTCAGATAAAGGAACCGCTTATCTACACCCTCTACTAAGGGTCAAGACATGTACTTTTCTATTTACATCAAACAAGGGTGTCAACATTAGCAGCCAGCTATTAGCTGATAAAGGGGCTTTACATGAATTAAGTGTATTTACAAAATTGTGCATTCAGTCACGTACAACACCTTGTCCTGTTAGTTTCCAATAAAAAATTTTGGACAGTTCCTTGGGCCATGATTACAAGAAGAGACCCAAGGTCCCAATGAGACTGTAACGTTGCAAGCTGTATGCAGAGAGCTTGGTTTGACAGCTTCCCTCCCAGATCCTGCACGTATCTCTCTTCCTGGGGGTGGGAAACAGCTCCCATCAGCTTCTCTCCCCACTTGGGATTCGACAGATTTAAGAGTGGACAATTTCAAGTCCGGACACCAGAAGCCAGCTGTCCAGTTAAGTACTACACACCGTGCCAAGACAGCCAACAGCAGTCCCATCACAGGCTTCCCTTTTGGCAACAGGCACTCATTAATGTTACGTGTTTCTGGGTCTGTCTGATAGAGCTGTCCCCATGTAACCGCAGCAGGAAAAAGTGCATGAGAAGGGCAGGGACTGCCTGCTGCAGGACATCAAGGCAGCATTGAGTTGGTGGGTTTGACCACACAGAAGTCCTTGTTCTTGCCCATGTCCTATCTGCAACCAGAAGCACCACCTCACTTGTCTCTCCCTTAAAAAGCAGGGATTTCAGAAAGGCAGTCAGGTGCCTGTGTGCAGGGACACCTCCCAAAACCTAGAAAATTTGGACACTTGCCAGTTTGCACCTTTGTGCCCTCATGAAGGGCCATTTCCTACCAAACACACTCTGCTATCAGGCACAGACACAACCAGCTCACAGCATCAGCACAAGGGTATGGGACTCCTGGGTGACCCATCACAGCGCTGCCTGCCTGTGTAATCCCAAAAGCTGGTATATACCACAACTTTAACTCTTGGGACCTTCTCTGGATGTTCAAGGTTTGCATTTTAAAGCAAGATGTGGCTGTTGGAGGTGTGGGACTTTGTAGGCCAGAGGTCTTTCTTATGGGAACCAGAAGCATTTCTTATGGGATAACAGATGCAGCTCATGGCCACTTGCCCTTGGGGGGCGAGGTGAAGGCACAGCTGTGTCGCTGCAAGCTGTCACTGAAAGTGAACTCAAGCAAGCAGATTTCCTCTTCAAAACGCACTGATGAAATTTGAAGTTTGAGCCCACCTTGGGTAAATCTGTGAGGCCCTGCAGTTGCTGGCACCTTGCCAGCTCAGCCTGCTGTACTCTGTGGGACTGGTCCCCACCCTTTCCATCCTGCTAATGCAAGAAAAGCCTTTAAGAGATTATAAATTGAGTGAACAATGCCCTGCATAGGGATCCAGGAAACCCTATGTCCTATGCCATATGACCTTAGCAAAGTCACGATCCTTCTGTTTCCTTTTCCACCCGCATAGGACTTTTCTACTCAGATCCAGTTCTTTAGAAGGGACGAACGATGTTTGCTAACCCCAGACCCAGAGCCAGTGGGAACTCAAGCTCTGCCTGTTTACACTGCAGACAGGCAGGAGCAGCCTCCCATGCAGCTGCAGCGTGCTCCCCAGTGGGTCAGCACAGCAGGGAGGAGAACCCCAAAAATAGAAAAGCTGCAGATAATGCTGGTCCTACACTGCAGCTTAGACACAGCCACTGTTCTACAGCAGAAGGCTGCTCATACAGACATCCTGCTGTACCTCAGGGTTTTCATGATGTAAACAAGTGGTCAGGGCTTGCACACGTGGGGCTGTGTCACCTGGAAGACAGTTTTAAGGTGAGCTCTATCAGCAAGAGCAGTGCATACATTTCAATTCAGCAACTGCGACCATGTGAGACAACCCACTGTAGTCGTGGTTGGAGCTCTTCAGCTAAAAATACAGCAGTAATGCAAAACTTGAAAGACAGGAATATATTCCAAGGAAGATGTCATTAAGAGCTTATAGCTTGTTTTTGTTAGTTAACAGCCCAAAGCAAAGTTTAAGGTCAGTCATGCACTGAATACTAGCACTGGATTTCAGGAATGATCCATTTCATTGTAGGCTATGACATGTAATCCACGTCAACTCTTGATAGTTTAAAAACCCCCAAAAACACAAACACAAAAAATCCCACAAAACCCCCAAACCACAACTGCCTCGGACATATGCATACCAGTTTCATAAAGTCTTTTTTTTTAAACCCCTCACAAAGAGCTCGGGACACCAGCCAGGTGGGAACACAGCTATTGTTTTGATTACAGCTTCAGCCTTTTAATCACACAACTCAGGCTGCAGAAGGGCTACTCTGATTGACATTAAAAAGTGTTAGTGGCACTTTAGTCACATCAGCTCTGGATGTCTGTTGTATTTCAGGCCTGTAAATCAAAGAATTGTATTCCCCTACAGCACTTCTTTTCTTCTTTGTCATACTGGGAGATGCTGAGATTTTGGAAGCTGTTTCAGGTCACCTCTAGGCTAGCCCTCAGCTCCATCTCCCAGCTGGAGCACACCCTTCTTTCCTTTTAAGTGACTGCTTTCATGCCAGCAGTGCAGGATGCAGGGACTGCAATAAAACCACAACCCAGCTGCAGTGCCTCAGTGCTGACCATGTGGATGCAACACGTTTGCCCTTTCACCCCCATACCTGCCACACAATTTCCAGACAGTTGCAGGTCTCACCCAACACCACTTGGGCAGTATAGCCAAATATTGCATTTCCCTCTTCCCTATGCTCCTTTAACACACTCTGGATCGCTTTGCTGCCATTAACTGTGCTAATAGGAGGAAGAGCACACAGCAGACTCAGCACCAGCTCCTGAGATCAACACGAGGCAACACAAAGGTCCTTTGTTGCTCTCAGACAATCCAACATTAGACAACGCCAGGCACAGTCCCTCACGTTGGAATAGGGCTGCCTGGCAGACTCCAGCTTAATACTGCCTTCAGAGCCAACCCTAAATGTTTCCTGCCTGGGAAAGGAAAGCACGTCATCTAAACACTACAAAATATCACCCTGGAACAACATAAATAGTAACACACTGTAGATAACCAAGACATGCTCTTCACGGTTTATGTTTATGTATGGGTCTTTTTTTCTCGTATATGCTAAACCCCACTCTATGATTAGTTGTGTTCTAAGAAGTCAGCTAAAATTTATCACTTTAGGTATAGACCACACTAATAAGTCAAATGTTATTTCACATTTGACTTGGGTTGGAAAATATCAGCACTAAACCCAAAAATGTCTGCTATATAGCTATATGAAGAAGGAAAGTTAATTAATAACATTCAGTGCTCTTTAAGACAAAGGCTGCTACATTAATGAAGAAATATTAGGGATATATATGATTTATAAAGGGATTTAAAATTTTTTAGAAACTCTAAAATGTTACACTGCATTCTAATTAAAAAATATAATTTTGTAAAATTTATCAAATTTATGTAGTAAAAATGGCTTGAATATTCAGTGAAAAACAAATTCCTTTCCTAGCAAACACCACCACCCTATTACTGTGCAAAACAGGTCATTTTATCCTTCCTATTGCCTTTCTCTCCCCCCTCGTATAAGGAGTGGGAACATATTTGCACTCACTCAATGTGAAAATATTAGTTTTATGAATTTTTCCAAATGAAGTTTTAGATGTTTCAGGGGTAAGATGCAGAAAATCAGGAATTTCTCTCAGGGCCCCTATTTGTGTCACATGTTTAAAGAAACAAACAAAATTATCACTGTAACTCATAATACCACTGAAGATAACTAAGTTGGTAGTGGTATAGGAGAACTTCCTATATACTGAAATAGCAACACATTAGCCAAGAGAAGAGATTAGAAAATATAACTTCCACAGACACTTAAAATTCTACCCATGTCTACATTGTCTAGAAGGGAGGGATGGATAAGGGTCATTTCAACAGTACCAGAGAAAATCACCTTGATCTCTGGAGGAAAACAACAGTTTTTCATCCCCACTGTAAATGTCTGTACCCCAACCCTCATGAACTGTAAAACCCAAGAGGGACCAGAAACAGTTTTTCCTGCCCAGGTTTTTTTTTATCCTTTCAGTTCCTATTTCCTGCCATTGTATGAGTGGAAACACAGATTGTTTGCTTTGCCTAATGTTTGTCTGTGTCTGATAGCAGAGTAGTGGGAAAAGAAAATGAAACAAAGGAAAAAATTCAAGCTCTTTCACAAACACATATTTGAATATCTATATTTTTTGCAATATCAGTATGTTCACTTGATCAGATTACCATCCTCATGCAAAACATGAACCACTCACAGCTACTGCATACTTGTATGAGAATGGACTAGGGACTGATCTTTTAGGATACTGAAACCTGCTCCCAAATGGGCCATCCTCACTGTGATCAGCAAGATCAAGCAAAGCACCAAGCTCTTTCGAAAATACCATTCTAGCCATAATACAAAGAGGTTTTTCCTCTACTTATTTGAAATGGGTGGTGTCTGCAGCAGAACATCCCATGTAATCTTCTGCAGCTCCATGCTAATTTGGAGGGAAGCACCCATTCCTGTGGCTTCTCCTTGCTCAGCCAACATGTAGACATGATGCTTTAGATCTCCAACTGCTACTTAAAAGTTTCTGAACAATGTGAACAATGTGCAAGAAAGAAGAGCAGGAACACTTCTCCTGGGGCAGGTAAAACCAGGGTAGCCCATGATGGGTGTCAGTGAGAAACTGAGAGCTGCAGCACATAGAGCACCTTGGAGAAACAATCTTCACCTGCCACACTCAGGGTCAGCCAGGCTGGGGGTTACAGGGTTACCGGAGGCAGAGCTGCTCCTGGTGAAGGACCAAACTCCCACTGACATTGATTTGGTCCAATTTCTATCTGGTGATACTTCAGTAGCATCTGAGGGGATGACAAACACTGAAGCTCCAGCTCTCCTCTATTCAAAAGTCATCCAGCTGCTTGAGTTTAGAGGGAACTGCAAGGCCCTTGAGTGGAAATTGCTGCCAACAAGGAAAGAAAAGTAACATTTTTGGTCATATGTGGGTCAAGTAACTCAGACAGCAGCACAGTGAATAGGAGGAGAGGTCTGAGAAACAGGTTGAGCAGTTTTCCCATTTTCCTCACACTCAGTTTATTGGGACATAAAAACTGATTTCGTCGAGCCTAAATATCAGTATTTGCACAAGTAACAGCTTCAACAGCCTTGCTATTCATCCTGGTCTTTGGCATTTGTAACACCCCGTCATGTCTGTTGACTCTCAAGTTTCCAGCCTCAGACACCCATCAGGGCTTACCACCCCTGTAAGGGGCACAGAGACTCTGCGAACACAGGCGGCTTTCCTCTTCCCATGGGAGTTCTGGTTTGGGGACACTGGGCTGGTGGGGTGTTCAGGACAGCACAGGGTAGTAGGGATGGATGCAGGACAGTGGGGATATGGGTATTTGAAGTCCCAGGGCTCCTCTTGTTGTGAACAGGAGGATTGGAACAGCCCTGGCACATAGCCAGTCCCACAGAGCATTTGGGAGCCCACTGGTGATGTACGACAGCAAAGGTCTGCTGCACCAGAAGTCTATTCATGCAGAAAAATAAACACTTTCGGAAAAGCCTCAGCCTTTGGAAGGCACTCACTCTGCAGAATGGGGGTTACTGAGAAGCTAAGACTGGGGTGAGGTACAAATCCCTCCACCCCAGTGAATTTTTGCTGCCTGACTCCTATTTATCTGTTTACAGAAATACAGGGCGCTAGAGAAAACCTGTTCATAGCACATCTCTGCTGGATAAGGTTGCAAGCAGTTAACTGTGTCCTGCCAGCCCCATCCCGCTGAAAGGAAGTCAGGGCTGGACTGCAGGAGGTCAGCTGATGGGTGGCCAGATTTTTGGAGCAAGAATCTTTCAAAGGAAAGTTTTTGGCTCACCATCGCTACAAAGCTACGAAGGTTAAGCTGCACACAGCAATTACAAACCTCATGTTAGGAGAGTCATCTTTTACCTTTTTAAGTAATGTAGCTTTATTAGCCCTCTGTCCCACATAAACACAACCTTGTGTACACATTAAGCTCTTAGCAATTATATCACTGAATTTGTAAAGATCCTTCAGCATTCTTGTGAACAGCAACTGTAATGTAGTTGAATTTTCTCTTGCATATAATATAGAACATGGACAAGGCTCTGCATAGGTTAAAACTGTGTTGTTGGGTTTTTTAAAAAAGGCTTTGAGGCAGGCAGGGTACACAGCTGCAAGTTCCAGCCTAAATGATGACAGAGCTACAACAACTTTAAGGGTGATTTACTTTTCCATTCCAGTTCTGCTGGTGTTTTTCTCACACAGATCGCAGTACCATGCGGGTGTGCACCTCTGCAGACGGCTGTGTACAGCACGCACAGTATAGGACAGCCTGGTACTAAAAACTGGCATTAAAAGGGTTTCTCTTACAGTCTCAGAGTCTTGCCTTCAGTGTTTCTTGGCCAATACCCTCCCTATGACTCTGTTCACCTGAGGTGAATCCTGAAATCAAAAACTCTGCTGACTAATACCATCAAGTTCAGAAGATCTGAGGTTTGCCTAGGGAAAGGTCCTATTCTTTACATACATACCAAAGTCTTCACAAAGCATTTGACTGAGGGGAAAAAAAAGAGCATCTACTCTCAGTGCCTTTTCATTTGTCTCTATCTGGTGAATCCTCTCCAAAAGTTAATGAACACAATCAGTCTGTGAAAAAACACACAAGCCTCCAGATTTCTGAATGATTTCTGTAAGAGTTGAGCTACAAGGCACTGATCACACAGCAGCAGTCGATTCTCATTTCCTTCCAAAATCCTATTGGCCAGATGGTCCACAAAACTCAAGGGAAAATTACTTAAATGTTTGGAAAGGCTTCCAGTATTAGGTTAGTTTCCAAAATGAAACCAGACTACCCTTCTAATTAGTCTTACAAGTAAAGTTTACCTCGCTTTTCTAATGAATTTAAAACAGAGAGGACATTCCAAGTTCAAAACCAAAAAGTCCTGAATTCATGAAGAGCCTAGGTGTTATTTTTTTCTAAACTCATCTAATCAGCTTTGTACAGCAGACGCGTGACTGGCAAAGGTTCTCCTCTCAAGCAAACTACAGGTCAGATGCACAGTAATAGTTCCTGAACAGCTACAAGCAGTTACTGTTCAATGCTGTATCTTCTCAATTTCTGTATTACTTGTAGGGATTGAAATCAAACACAGCAGGAGAGAAATGAAAGTGAGCTCTTGAGAGGAAGAAAGAAATAAATACCCCTGCAGAGTAAATGTATGAAAATGGCTAAACCCATTACAACTGAAGAACTGCAGAGCCTTAAGCAATGCAGCTCAGCATAATTACCAGCACACATGAAGCAAAAGCAGCAGTGAATCACTGGAAGAACTGGTCACAAGAGGTATCAATAGTTTCCTGAAATTAACCACTGAACAGCCCTACCGGATTTTGAAACATTCATCTCTTTGTCTTGCCCTGTTTAAACAAGCCAAGTTCATTTTGTACGGGGCAAGATGAAGCAGTGAACTATACAGTGAACTGTGTGTGGGTAAAACAACACCAGAGCCCCAAGCACAGGCTGGGGACCCTCTGCTCCTGTCCCACGCACTGCTGGCTACACCTCCCAGAGGTTCCCTGCAGCACTTCCCAAAAACAGCTGATCATGGATTGTCGCAACACTAAGGTTCTCACACGCACTTCTGGCCCCACTGATGTCGACCAGACAATCTTAATGATTCTATGTCCAAAGGAATTTCTGCTGTTGAGTTTATTAGATCTGAATTTGTCTCATAAAGGGTCAAATTTCTCAAACAAAACAAACCTCACTTTACAATGAAAAAAAGGTGTATTTTCAATGGTTTCTCTATTGGAAAAGGTGTGATTGCACAGATCCTCTCACAGGTTTGAGCCAGAGCTTGACACAAAAAATAAACCTAAGCCACTGCTGCAGTGTATCCACTTGTGTAAAAGTCTCTCTGACAAGCAACTGCAGGGCTGCCACCTAAAGTTCACAGCCCATGGGAAATGAGGCTCTCCATAAAACTACAGATAAAGGCCAGCTGGAAACAGAGAAACTCACTACTCTGACTTGTGACACACATTCACGTTCACAGGCATCATAGGGATTCGACGGGATTGCCCTCACTCAGGATTTGTCAGCTGGTGTGTCACATGAAGCTTTTACAGGCAGCAGTGGGAAACTCTGTGAACTTCTTCCATGCCAATACAACAGGGCCCAGGAACTACAGTCAAAAGGGCATGCACAGAAACACATACAGAAATATTCAAAACTGAAACACTGAAATACCCTGGCCTAGCCCAAGGTACCTCAGATGTCAGTGAAGCTGCACCAGAACCCTTCTCATGATTGAGTCTCAAAGCCATTTTCCAAGCTCTGAACTCTATGTGTTTCCTTTACCCTGTAACAGCAAGAGCCCGTCCAACCAACTGCATCACATCTACAGCGGCTGTCAAGAAAGACAAAACAAAACGACCTCAACATTCCACAAGGCATCCAGCTAATGCCAGCAACTTGCTGGCTTACATGTATAATACAGATTTTAAAAACCAGCATTTCTGATCTAACATCTAGTGTTCACATAAAAAATTTACTTTAAAAGTTTAACCATCCACAAGTTTCCAAAAAACTTCCTTTTGCAGCTCCTTTATATACTCCATCATCTACATCCAGATACCAAAATACAGCACCAAGAGCTCATTGCTGCTTTGGATAAATACGGTATTACGTGCCAGAGGAAAACTTTGCAGGATCAACTAAAACTCTACAGCATTGCCAATGCACAAATTTAAATAACAAAAATTTAAATAATTAGGTCTCTACTTACAACAAAAGTGTCTTTAAAAATATATATATATATCATAGTGCATATGAAAACACTCCACCAGAAAAGCCATCTCCCAAGTGCTCTGCATTGCTTTCTACCTTCTGAACCTTCAGGTTCAGGGGAGCACATGAGATTGCAGGGACTTGCACTACCAAAGACAGAAGCTCAACAGGTTTTTTAAAGAAAACCGAGTGTATGGGATGCACTGCGCTGGCAGCCAATCATGTTTTAACCAGCCAGCCCATTCCAACCAAATCTGAAGTCTCCAAGATGATTCAATTCCTGCATGCTTTGTGCAAATCAGAGGAGACAAACTCCTTTCCTCTTTGCATCACTGAGGCTTACAGAAAATAACTATTTTTGACATGTTTGCATAAGAAAATAACCTATTACATTCAGAAACAGAAGAGTTACAGAAAAACAAATACCTAACAAGAAGAGGTTCTGAAATTAGTCACTGAGTCACCTTTAGGGACTGGCTCCCCTGCACCGATTCTGATTTGCCATTTACTCTGTAATCAAATGAGTGCAAGGTGAGCACAAAGTATCATCATGCCACTGTTGGCACTTTACATCCTCTCTGAATAGGTCAAACAAATAATATCATGTGCAAAGGTTTCATATAATTATTTTTAAAGACCTGGGTTGGACATGGTTTGACCCATTTTAATTAGAAATTTTGTTTCCAGCTCAATTTGGTTAAGTGCAGACATGCTCAGTGGCCTGAATCAGGTTGATTTGTCATTTCCTTTTCACCGATCCAGCCACACCAGTCACCAAAATGCTCATCTTTTGCATAACTCCGTTTCTGTCTACTTTCACAGTGGCTTTAATAGAAGGAGATTACTGCTCAGTTCTCTGAAAATTTCTGTTTACTTCTGTTACCAGCTCCTTCTTTCTGAAAGAATTTGTTTTAGAAAAGTCAGCAATTAACACTGATGAAAAAGCTGACTGGAGTAATTTAATACTCATATGTCTCATGAACCAATGACAGCATGGGTTTTATCACTAACTGGGACAGTAAATGCTGCCCACAGCCAGGGGTGGGTCCAGCTAGTGGTTTTGCCCTCACTGCACTGATATGTGAGAACATGATTTTGTGGCAAGGCATTAACCTCCTACCTGCTAAAGCTTCCTCTTGTTTTCACCAAGGAGGGGGAAAAAAAAAAAAAAGAAACTATTTTCAAATCTCAAGAGAGCTGTTGTTCTGCTTTACTACCAGGTCCAGGCACACACCCTGCTACAGACAGACCCCAGTACCCACGGACCCACCTGAAGCACATTGGCTGGGACCGCAAAACCTCAGCAGCACATCTGCAGAAATGCACAGCTGCACCAAAGGCAAACACGGTACGGGCAGGAATAACAAAAAATTAAAATGCAAAGCCCTCTGTGTCATCTCCTGTATTGCAAACACTGCTTGCTAATAAAGAGTCCTTCATAAACATAGATGTCCTCCTTGGCAGGCAGGACAGGAGCCAGATGTGGCTTATCAGATCACAACCAACTCCTGGAATATACCTAGAGAACTGCACAGTCATCAGCCTGTCCCAGGATGGAGGAGAATGCAGAGGCCGCAGCTTCCCCATTTATCTTTCTGATCATGCTCCCAGTTCTATAAGGAAAAATCAAAATGCATCATGCAATCTCTGGGGGCTTTTCACATCACACAATGGCTTTTGACAGCTCAGACAACAGGGCATTGTACGATGACATTCATGCTACTTGCCTGGCAATAAAGGAAGCCAGAAAGGAAAGAAAACCCACTGCTGGTACATGCTCACCTAATCTGTAGGCAGAACTCCTCCAGAAGATGGGGCAGCATTTGCACATCAGACGATATATAGGCTCACCATTAAGAACCACAATTTACAGACCACAGTGTCATCTCCAGCTCAAACTTCACTGGCACCTACAATCCCTGTCCAGCCCTGGTGTGGCTCAGCATTGCCTCCATCCCAGCAGAGGTGCCTGGAGCCTCCCAGCCACACCTGACAGAGCTGGACTAGAAGGATATCTCCACACGATAAAGAATTACTCTATTTTAATATTAATAACTTTGAAAGGCAGAG
The DNA here is from genome assembly GCA_013389985.1 of Dryoscopus gambensis. Taxonomy (NCBI): domain Eukaryota; kingdom Metazoa; phylum Chordata; class Aves; order Passeriformes; family Malaconotidae; genus Dryoscopus; species Dryoscopus gambensis. Next base: position 39,752 of record WEIT01014904.1, on the reverse strand, counting down.
GTCTGCCAGAAATCAGTAATGTAAATGCAGGATACAGCAACCACAAAAAAACCTTAGCCAGGCAGGTATTTCATATACTCACTATGACATTCAAAACCCATCTGTGTGATAGACGCGTCAAGTGCCATGCAGGCTCCAATCATCACCCAGCACTGGTAAGGCCATTTTCTTTCATTCCTGGTCAGAGAACTGTGACTTTGGCAGATGTAAGAAGCCAAATGACATTATAAGGTGTAATAGGTTGAACTCAGTTGATTGATGGGTTTTTGGGCCAATCGCTTTTGCAATTTTGCCTATAAAAAGCCCACGCAAGGATGGGAGACTCTTCTTTGCTTCCTGAATCCAGGCCCCAACCTCAACCCCTTGGCGTGGCAGAAGCATGGGGCCAGCCCTCCCTCCCAGGGGAGAGCTGTCCCCGCTCAGCAGACAACCTGTAACTGAGACCCTGTGGCTGAGGTTGCCGAGACCCCTCACAGCAGCGGCGGAGCTGGCAGGGCACCTTTGCATCCAGCAAGCTCTCACCAAAGCCGAAAAAACACCACACCGCAACCGACAAAGACACCTTTTCTTTCAAGTCAGAGAGGAAAGTGAGAAAAGTAAAGTCACATGGGACAAAGCTAAACATGGCGGCCTCAAGGTCAGAAACAGAGAGAAAGGGACAACACCACATGGGAAGGCAGCTAGATGGCAACGGGAAAGAGGGCTGCTGTGCTTTTTGGCACGAAGCTTAAAAATGCTTCTTACAAAGCCATAGAAAGGACTTTAACTCATTTGGAAAACTTGGGGGGATGA
>WEIT01014904.1:18451-38829 GCA_013389985.1 Dryoscopus gambensis | reverse complement strand
CCCGGGGAACCTGAACAAGCCAATGGGGACAGGACTTGGATGCCATGTGACGAGGGAGCAGGGGGAGGGGAACCAGGGGGGAGAACCCAACAATGAGTTAAAGAAGCATTCTACATATCACACTACTATTCCTAAGTTTTGTTAATAAAAGAAACTACATTCATACAGTGAAGTTTTTAACATTACACATATAGCACTCACTTTAATATTTGCGAAACGCCGATATTATAATATGTATTTATAACACTACCTGTGACTTTAAAGAAAGGCCTATGCCAGGCCATATAGAAGTTGTAAGAAGCTGTTACAGAGAGGCCCATGCCAGGCCACATAAAAGTTACAGGAAACTGTGGAGATTTGAAGCAGAGAACTTTTGTTTTCAGGCTGAAATAACTCATCCTTAAAAGATTAAAACCCCATTTTCTCTTATGGCTCGTGACTTAGCAGTGTGGGAAAACTGCAAAAGATTCATGGGAGAAATACCTTTTTCACTTCAACAGATTTTCTCCGGGCAGACTATTGGTTTGTGAAAACTCTGTGGCACAGTAGAAGAACCTCTTTTCCTAAAGCATAAATAGACTCTTAAAAAAAGATGTAACTCTGACCAAAATACCATGTTCCTGTTTTGTTTTCACTTGTGAAAGGTTTATAGTAAAGAAGAAGGCATTAAGAAAGAAAAAGTGTTTTAAAAGTTTGGTTTAATTTCTTATCAGTTCTTTTTTTTTTTCATTCTGTTAATAATAAACTTGCTTTTATAGTGCAGCTGTTTAAGTGTAGACCTTGTTTTGCCCCGAAGTTTCTTTACATTTTCCTCAACAAATTCATTTTCCCCTTACGCACATAATTAGATTTCGTGTGTTTGGCATTTAAACCAGCGCCAAACCATGACGTAAGGCCTGACCAGGAGCTTGCTGTGACTCTTTGAACAGCCTCACGAATGCAGTAGGTGCTTTGCAAATATGGGCAGAAACCTCAGCATTCATGCAATGCCTGTACAAGCTGATTCCCCCACCAGCATGAAAACACTGTAACTCCATCATGCCAGGTATACAGGCCATGCAAAGTCTTCCAACAGGTGGGTACCTAGAAACTAACATAATGTAAAGAAAGGAAGAGGGGAACATAAGAAAGGATGAGTCCCAAATCCTGTCCAACTTGTGCTATCGGAGACCTGAGTTTCCTGTCTTTGTTTTGTGTCTTCCTCTGCTCAAGAGAGACGACTGAATTTTCCCAAGTGTCCAAAAGAAAGTTAGTGCATCTCTCTATTCCTTCATCCTTTTTCCATTTTCAGGCACATTTTTGGAGAGCAGGCTACCATACATTCATCTTCTCCCAATGCAAGCCCTTTTTCTTCCAGGGAAGCTGTCTCAGTTGGGTCATCGAGCAATCTGCACATGCACCCCCACCCACCAGCATGTGAGCCAGGAGCTCAAATGCCTTTGAGAAATGTCAGACCTGCTTAGGCTGATCTGCACATGCACAAAAAGCCCAGTGTGCCCTCAGTGCACCACATTCACTGGCTTGAACCCCTTCCATGATGTCCAAGCCATCCCATGCTTTGCTGGGTTCACTGGGCACCCCTACTCCTTGACTCCTAACGTGCCTGCCTGCAAAACTTGGCCATCTTCCACTGGGAGGGACAACAAAGCACACCCCAGTGTCTCTGGAAACAAACCACCCTTCATCTCAAAGGGATCCCAAAGCAGGAATGGTCTGGTGCCCCCCAGTCACGCACTGGTGCCGCCTGTCCTCTTCTGCAGGGCAAAACACAGGAAAACTGGAAGACCCCACCACAGTAATCTGATTTTCAAAGCATGAGGGATAACGCTGGCTCACCACTCCTAACTTTACCCTCTAATAATAATAAAAGGCAATCAGATATCTACTGATATGATTTGGCTTTGGGGGCAGAATGTTTGCAAGAAGCCTGTTATGATAAATATTTCATGTTAGACTGCAAAAAACCAAATATTAAAGCAAAAATATTTTTCTAGCTCTTTCCTTTTTCTATATAACAAGACAACATAATGAAGAATCTGTGTAAATAATACATTTGAGAATCCATTATCTATGTCATATTCCTATTTATTTCATGATGGTTTTGTTGCATATTTTAGTATAACTGTTCACAGGTTTAAAGCCAAGAGTAAAACAGTAGACAAAGCTACTGCAACAGAAATAATTAGTAAACTGGTTACTCTTTTGTTATTTTTAAATACTGGGGAAATGCCTTGCTAAAATTCAGCATACTAAATAAGAAAGATATCTACATTTTACTGAACTTGAGGAATTTTCTTTTCAGAAGACCACCACACATTTCTCTGATGCCCTATTCCTCTAAATGTTTCCATTTTTAACAACAGAGATACAAGAAAAAATTGCATTAAAAAAGCTCACATCAGATGTAGCAACTGCACAGTCAGAAAACGGAATTTAGTAAATTCCAGTATTCAGTAAACACCAAAAAAAGTCAGTGTTTTGCCAACTGGTCTTGCTTTTGGTTGCAAACACTCCTCTCAGAATAGAAAGTCAGAATAATTCACATTAATATTCACATTTCTTTTTGTCATGCCATATTGTTTCAGTATGACTGTACCTTTTTCCCCCCAGTCTATTAAACATCCTGCTGAATTGAAATGTATGTTCAAATGAAGCAAATTAAATGTAATGTTTTGACATTTCTGAAGCAAAGTTTGAAAATGAAAGCCAACTCATTTCTTGAAATTTTTCCACTACTGTTTCACTTGAACCCAGGTTTGGATTCAAGTGAAACTGTTTTCAAACAGCACGTTGTTCAGTAAGTGGCTGCTAAACAATTTTCACAAATCACCTTTATAAGCACCCTAATTCCTCCTAACCACAATTCCAAGATGCTTCCCAAAAACAAGGGCTGCCTCCATTTTAACACCTACACTCACATGAAGAGCTCCATTTCCAGCAAATCCATGGTTTTCAGCTATGATGGGAAGCGGAGGCAAGAAGAGAAGCAAGATCTCCTGAGCCACAGCTGTACACATCAGCCCCTCTCTTACCTTTATGAAAAAGTGCATTTTTCACACACTGGGAGCTCCGAAAGGCACTATCGCAGACCACACCCCAGCTAATACAAAGGACCTAAAAATATTATTTATGCAGGACACTGAAAAGGCCACAGTTTGCTACAAAGTGTTTCTTCTGGACTGCTCACTTGTAAGATCTCAGAAGTAACTAAAATTTAGTATCGGGTAGGAAGTAGGGGATGGGGAAGAAATGGCCTTTGAAAAGGTGCTTCTAAAGCAAATCGTGAAAACCTTTCAGGAATCCCACAAGGTCAGTAGGTTACAAGGGCAGACATACTACACAAGGACTTTGAAAAATAAAAAGTATACTACAGACAGTTGAAAAATAGTTTCTTCTTCAATTTCAGGAAATCAACCGATTTGTTGTTTATTATGCTTTACTAGCTGTAGCCCAGAGGTACCAAAGAAGGACTTTCAAAAAAACATACATGTACTCTTCAGGCCACTAAAGCAGACTTGGAAAGTACAATTCATAAGGAGCTGTAAGAAAGAATCAGAGACACAGAGATAAGGTGACATGCCCTCACCAGGCTCTAAAATCCTGCAGTTCATTGTGAAAAGGGTAGTTACTAGAGCTAACCTGACATGGGAATCAGCTCAAACATCTATAAACAACACACTAGATTTTCTGCTGTTTAAAATTAAGTGATATCCATTTATTCATTAACTGTCACAGGTCATTATATGTCTGGGAGGTATTCTGGACTGCAAATAGACAATTACAAGTTTTCCACTAGTTCCACTAATTTATATATGGTATACAACGAAAATACTTCTGAGTAGGCCAGATATTGCAAAACTCGGACCCATGAACCACTGGTCCCTCTCATGTGTATCTGCACATTGGCATGATTCTGGATGCTATTCAGTCAGTATTACTGAAATCAATGTCACTAGTGAGGTGCTTAAAGCACAGGAAAGTGCTTAAGCAGGGAATTAAGAGCTTGAACTATTTCTTACTATGTTCATATTACCACTAGTGCATTTTTAGCACGTTCTCTTACCTTCAAAATAGCATGACCCAATGACAAAATCTGAAGTGTTATGCAATATGAGCTGAAAATGCCAACGGTTTAGGATGAAAATGCATTGTACTCTCCCACATGGACTTTTAGGTCCAAAACATGGAGGACCTGAAAGCAGCAGGCCTGCCAACAAATTATTTGCAAGGATTTTACTATTATCTAATGGTTGATATGGCACATCTAATTATTGTATATTGCTCTGTTCAGTCAGAGCCTTTATTGTACAGAGGCACTCCACAGCTGAGAGGTTTTTTCCACATCCTTACTCTTCTATTTTTGATAAACTAGCCTAGACTAGTTTAAACTCTCAAGAACCTTAATCGAGTTTCTCTGAAATATTCATTAACTAGAACTTAGTCCTAGAACTAGGACTTCACAATTTACTAATTAATTTTGCATGTTTGATCCATTATTTTAAAATCCAGTGCTGAATATAGTTTGGTACTGCCATAGGCAACTAGGCAGGGAAGCCAAGATTAAAAAAAACCCCAAACACAATGCCAAAACCCTAAAAAAGCCCAGCACAAAAAATGGTCCTGGCTCTGACAACTGAATACACACAAGAAATTACCTATTTTACATATATATATATATTTTTCAAACAGAAGTAATTTTTTTGGGATCCTCCAAGTTAGTAATTCACTCTAATAGACTGGGTTGATAGTAGGCATGTCTTAAACTCAAATTGAGATTGGAAAAGACCTCTGGGAACACATGGTCCCACCTTCTGTTAAAAGCAGGGACTTAGGTTACATTAACCAAGACAATGTCAAACAGCCTTGGATATTTCCAGCAAGGGTGACTCCACAACCACCATGAGAAACATATTCCTGTGATGACTCATTCTCATGGCACTGATTTTTTTTTCTTACATCCAAATGGAACTTTTTCTGAGCAACCCATTTGCCCTGTGCATCCCTGTACTGACACCTCCTATACAAACCATCATTGAAGCACCTGAAAACTGTGACTAGGCTGCCCTCAGCCTCCTCTTCCTGAGGTTGAAAAAAATCCAGTTCCTTCAGCCTTTCTTTCTTCAACTCACTAAATGTTTTGGTTGCCTTTTGTTGAACCCTCTGTGGTTTCTCAATGGCTCTCTGGAACTGAGGGAGCAAAGATGGGACACAGTATTCCAAGTGTGGCCTAACAAGAGCATGGGAAATAATTGCATCTCGTGATTTAATTGCTAGGCTCTTGCTGATGCAGTCCAAGGCACAGTTTGCCCTCCTTGTATCAAGGATGCCAATTCCACACCCATTCTGATGGGGGAGGAAAAGGACAATTGTGGTGTGGAAGCATTAAGAAAGGCATGGAGACATTTATGGGAGTGTATTAGGAGTTGCAGACAACTGACAGAAAAGGAAGAAACACACCTAGTAGTATGCAGATTTCAAGGGTCTTATTAAAAATTGGAGGCCTGAAGAAGTTCAATACTGAAACCCCAAGCCATGCCTCTCTAGTGTATTACTGGTATTGCAGCCCTACATGTTTCAGTTGTCAAGGCAACCCATTCATAAGCACAACAGCATTTCAGATCTTAATACAATGGCAGCAGCACATACTAAGTTCACACTTACTTCTGAGAGAGATCCCTGTGGCTGGGAGCAGCAAACAATCCCCATTATTTGTTTGCACTAGAGAACCAAGGATCTATGCCATGAGCTGCTGACTCCAACCCATGCAGCGTCTTTATACACTGCTGCTTCCTGTAATTAACTAGCTTTTCATGTGGACAAGATAATCAGCTGTTCTAGCAAAAACTGAAATAAAGCAAACAGGTAGACAAACGAGCACTTTTACCAACTAGTAGTGAAACAGAGGGTAGCATTTTGTAATTTCTATAGAGTACAACTGATTTCCCTCCTTGACTTGTCAAAATCTCAGTCCTTGAAGACTAAGATTACCTTGAAAACTGTAACTGACCACAAACAACAACAAAACAATCTGAGATTATGTATCATTTTCAACGTCTCTGCGGCATTTTGGAGACTCTGACATTGCATTTCAGCCCCAAGACTCTTTGGAAAGTGGCTACTTCTGACCCACCCACAGAAGGGATGGTTTTGAAGTTTTCAGCTTATACAAATTCACCATCTGGATTATACTGAATGTAACTGTAATTTTTCTTACATTTAACCTTCCAGGTGCTATCATTAATTAAGGTTTTCAATACAGTCCACAGATTATAACACTCCATAACTTAGCATGGTCTGGTGATTCTTTCCACACTCTACCCAGTCTCAAAAAAATCCATATTGCTTCCCCCCACCACTCCCAACTCAATTATGTCAGCCAGTTATTCGGTGAAATGGAATCTGAAGAACTTAACAGCCTTTCAAATTAAGATAAACTGAAACGTCATATTTACGTTTTGCTGCACCCCTGCCACTCTACATCAACAGCAAAGTAACTCATAACTCATGTCAGCAATTGAAGCCCGATTCAATGCCAAGAAGCAACTGTGTTAAAAAGAAAAACAAAACCAACCAAAACCTCATATACTTCCTTACTCAGACCACTCAGACCTGTTTCCTTTTTGTATCCAGAGTCTTATGTAGCTGCATAGAAATAAAAATATTAGCTATGCAGAGTCACTACAGGAAGGCAGGGTTGCTTCCACCCCTGCTAAGCCTCAGCAACAGCACTGCTGCTTCTTCGTCAGCTGCATTACTGGGAAACCACGTCTTCCCTCTTGACTTTCATAGTGCCAAACCAGAGCACCTCTCTCAAGTTCCCTGTGGCCTCAGACTCCATTAAAGGTACAATCATTTTGCACACACAGCAGCTGCAATCTGTCAGGGTTTATCACCAGGCTCCAAGATCATGTGCCAAAAAACATCAGTCCCTGGAACTATCCAAAGACACTGGCCTCTCTTTTCCTAGGCCACTGAAAAATGCCAAGCCCAGGAGAAGGCTAATCCACATCAGTAAAACAAAGGAAAGACAAAAGCCCCCATCAGGTGCCTCCTGACATCACAAAACAAGCAGATGGCACAGATGCTGTTGCTGACCACATCTGGCCCATGAAAACTTCAGAAGGATGAGGACTCTCAGAGCATGGCTGAATGAGAAGGATTAGGAACAATTCCTCTTTATCTTGACAACTGAAAAAACAGAGCAGCTATGAACTCAGAGTCTCAAAGCCTCTTCCAGAACTCAGGAAGAATTGTGTGACCCAAACACATGAAAAACGGCAACCCCTTCAGCTGACCCCACATGTCCCTTTCCCTATTTACTCAACAGAAAAATGACCCTGCATTCAAAATTGGAACATAGAAAATGCATTAACAGGCTTCTACAGAAGACACACCTCTCATCAAAGATTATGAAACTAACAGCAGAAGTCTTTGAAAAAAACATTTCACTTCCCCCGAGCTTACAGTTTAGTTATTACTAAACGCACAAGCACAGATCAGCATACAACTGTTCTATATCAAGGTGTAGTGGTTTTGGTTCGCATTTTTACCTTCTGTGAGATAAAAATTAGGAGAAATGTAAAGCAGGCTCCATACTTTAAAGAGTACAAAGAAATTTATTAATAGAACTAAAAGAGAAAAAAAGTAATAAGGGTTAGAATAAACCTTCAGACCACTTTCTTCCCCCATCCTCCTTCCATTTATAACATAAAGACACGAACTTGGTATTATTTCAGTCAGTTTATACCCTCTATAATAGTCTTTTATCAGTTCACTTAGGGAGAGGAGTCTCTATTGCTTATGTTATGGAGCCTCTGCACACGAAGCAGTCTTCTCATGGCTTCAATATCACAGCACAACAGCCACCCAGGATGGTTCTCTGTTGATCCTGTGAGTCCCTTCCCTCAATAACAGCTTTCCCCACAACTGTTCGAGGGTTCAATCCTATCTACTGGGGTATTATTTTAAGGTTGAGCTGCTCAAGAGCAAAGATTCTCTTCATCTACCTCTGGGATCATCTTTCATCTCTAAAAGCAGAAGTCTTCTTCTTCCCTGGGAGCAAAGGGTCGCCACTTCATCACTGTCTCTCTCTATTTAAGCTTCTCATTGGATCACAGTAACATCAGTATTTACTTATTTTCAGCACAGGCACTTTGCTCATAGCAGAAGCTCTACCCCCCAATGCCTATCATGAAATTACAAGGATCAGTCCATACCACAACTTTGCAGAAAGACTTTCAGCTAAAAGCATCTCCTTTATCTCTTCCCTCTGAATTTTCAGTCCTTTCTTCTTAACTGACTTAGGTGTCTTAGACAGGCCAGAGCTTGCAAGCTGCTTCTTATCTGCCTCTGGTGGTCGCATGATCTCGGCAAGGCGGTGGCTGAAGCTGGCAGCCGGACCGGAGTGGGGAGGGGTCATCTTCTCTGCGGTGTTGGCTTGCATGGAGTAGAAACGGCCAGGATCTTGCTAAGCCAGGCTGGGAGGGGGCAGCGGGCCCCCCACCAGGCTGGGACGAGGCAGGTCCATGGCCCGGCCCTGGCCCCGCCAGGCCCCATGGCCGGGCCCAAGCCAGGCCCAGGCTGGCCCCAGTGGGCCCCGGGCCTCAAGTTACCTGTCCTGCAGACAGGAAGCGAGAGAGCACGGGCCGGGCTTGGGCGTCTTTAAATGGGATTTTTTACAGAGGCGTAACAGCTTCTTAAGTGGTTTAATACAGCTGTCAATATTCAAATTAGCTACTTGATTGGTTCTATTAAGTCCGGAGGAAGTTACAAGAGCTCCCTCTAAAAACATCACTCCCTTGACTAGTGGAAGGTTTTTTTCTCAGCTAAAACTCCAAGCTGTGCTAACCTATGACACAAGGGTTATGTACCATCACTATCCAGCACTTCAGAGCCATGGGGTCCATAGAGTTAAACTCCTAAAGGTAACGGGAGTAGGCAAAGAACTCCCAACAGTACCATGTCTCAACAGATCCCAAGGACTTGCAAGTGACACCTTCAGCCTTCTCACGTCCTCCCAGATGACACTTAGAGTTATGGGATGCAAAACATTGCTCTGATGCCTGCAGGTCCTTAATGATCACCAGCTCTAGAAACCCTCAAAAATACTGGCCCTCATAGTTTGGAGAGCAACTGCACATGCCCTGCACACTCATTTTCATCCTTGGCCTCAAGAGTAAGCAGGAAGATGGACAGATCTTGCCAGAAGTAGTGCATGGGACATTCAGAAACTTCTCTTTCCCATATGCATTCAATGGAGATGGTGCAGAGACTGGACACAATCTGACCTTCAGCTCCTCAACATTCAGGAGACAAAGGCATGAAAGAGTCAATACTCATACTTCCCAACTGCCAGCAAATGCACTATTTCCAACTAGTTTCAGTTTTCCCTTGCTTTCAAGGAAGACTCTGTGCTACCACCTCCCACGGCATTATTCTGAATCACCTCTTACACAGGATTGTTCTTTGGATTCCAGCACATGGAAGCCAGGAATTAACTGAAAAATACACCTGTCATTTCAAGAGGTAATGAAGCCTAAGTCTCATGGCTTCTAGGTACCACTTGATATTTCTTCATATCTAATTCACACTTTCCAAAAGTTGAAGTTGCCAGTACTGGCATATTTATGTCCTACTACTTCATAAGTTGTCAAAAAAATCTGCTGGCTTTTAGTCAGTTATTATACACGCATCTTTATAACATTTCTACACAGCTCTAGCATTGTTATGTGTAAAATTCATACCTCTTCCATTTCATTTTAAAAGACCCTGGACTGGAACTGAAATAATTCAGTATGATCAATACTTTCCTTCAATAAATCTGTTAAACATTGCTTTCCAAATGTAATTATGAACTCTCAAAATATTATTTCTATTTTTATAGAGTTGCATATATTAAAATATGAATAATCTCAAAGCCAACAAAGCAATTTAGTAATCCTGAATATAATTTATTTAGCCTGAAGTTTCTTTGATTATGTGCAAAATACTATGTGCAGTTTCTGAACGTATAGAAGAATCTAACACGTCTGGAGGATAAAAATATGCTCTAATGATACGACTAAATATATGAATAACAGAGACTACTTTGTAACTTAAATATTTATAATCACAAGTCTATACTAGACAAACTGCAAAATGATTCCAGAATTCCATTTGTTCACTCTATCAGTCCTAGCATGTGGTGGTGCATGTTCAGCTGTATTTCCCCAGTTTCTGTGTACCCTTATGTTTAATGGTTCGTCCCTGATCCTCCCCTACCCCACGTTCCCAGTTAGTGTATCCCAGTTCTGAGCCGCTCCTCCAGTCCTCCATTTATGGTTGTTCCCCTCCTCTAATTCCAGTACCGTCCCTGTCATTTACCCTAACCCCTCCCCTTGTTCCAGACAGTTCCCTGTCTGTCACCCAGGCCCCACCAGTTTCCCCTTATATGGTTCCCATCAATCTCTCAAGACCCTGCCTCCGTGAGAAACCGCCCATCTTTCACTCGATGCCCCATTGGCTCATGTGACCCTCCTCCCTCCGCCCTCTCCACCCCATTGGACTTTGTACCTGCCTGTTCCCGATGTATCCCTCCCCTCAGCGTTCCCTATTGGTTCTCCAATTGTGTACACCCCCTGTTTTACCCGTGTATAAAAACTGCTACACACCCCATTTTGGGGTCTGTTCTCGCTGGTTTCCCTGCAGAGCAGATCCCTGGAATAAAACCGTGAGACCAAGCTCCCTGCGTCCCTTCGCTTCCTTTCACGTTGGGGGTCGCCTGACCACAGCCTGCCTTGGAGCTTCAGCTCCCTGGGAGCTGGAAGGAGCTGGGGCGTCAAAGGAGTGGTGCCAGTTCTTAGCTCTTGGGCCACTCCCCACTCCTGCCGCGAACCGCAGGGACTAGCCGGTGGTGTGGAAGGCGGTCATCACGACACTAGCATTTTGTAGATCAGACGACATACTACACAGAAGTTAAAAAGAAAAGTGAGTATGAGCCTAACTTCTCATGGCCACTGCAGAAGCACTGGTTCTGTTGCAGCTGCCCTCCTTCTGAGAAAACAGACATTTTCTCTAGGTGCAATGCCAGCACTAGGGAGATACCACCAGGCAGACAACACCTGAGAACATTCAGGTGGTGCTCAGCATCTGCAGGAAGATTTCGAAACACACTGAAGCTTTGGACTGTCTGAAATTATTCACAACGGAGACAGAACTGACTGCTGAGTGTGGAACGTGCATTTGTATCTGTCCAGCTTGGCTGTCGTCATCAACTTCTTCTCAGGCTCCCGCTAAGAGCAGCTCCATCCCCTAAGCAACCCTCAGCAGAATACCACACAGCCACTCTTCACACGTATTTATTTGACTAAAGCCTCAGTTAGGGGTGTGCTTGCATGGAGCTGGGGTTACACACAGCCCCTCACCCATCCAGTGCAGGATGCACATGCACAAAGCTTCCCCTCGGTGCCCCCAGCCTTCTGAGACCCTTTCTCTCAGTTCCTGCCTTAGATGTTCCAGCCAGTCCAAGTGCAGAATGAGCAGAGACTCAAATCACCTCATCTCCAGAGCTGTCAGACCCTGCTCATGAACAACATGCTTGCTCAGTGAAGAACAGCCTTTGGGTACAATTTTAAATTATCACTGTCAATATTTCTTCCACATTTTGGCAACTAACATTCTAGTGAGCTACATGACAGCTCAAAACATTTTCTTTTGCAGCAGAGAAGCAAACTATGTTGCTCTGTCCTGCTTCTGCCATGATTAAGCAGCTGATTCACACTCAACATTCATAAAAGATGACTAGATTGAAATTTTTCTTTCCCAATATAAAATAAATCCAGACACAAAAAGAAAGTCAACTATTTCAAGAGAACATTTAGGAGGTTTGGGATCTTTTTACAGGTAAAAAGCAACAGCACCTCTAAATCTCTCCTGGCTTCTAATCTGTCCATGTGAACCCCTGAACACCTATTTTTAATCCAGTAGTACTAAGAGCAGTATCTGAATGACAATCTCAGAAACAACAGAGACTTCACCACCACAAAGAGTTACATAAGCAAGATCCTGCTTCTGACATAAAAATAATAATTTAAAAAATTGTAGCACAGGAACAGAGAGACTTCCCAGAACTGCTTTCGTAAAGCATCTTCCAGAAGCTATAGCTTCAAAGGGAAAGTAAAATGTGATTACAGCAGATCTGCCACCAGAGGATGGACACCAAAATGTAGCATGTCTTCAGTGCACTGGAGAAAGAAGAACAGTTCTGCATTGCTCCACCAGGACCCTCGTGCATTTTTCCACAGAGGGATCAATGCACAAAGAGCCTGCACCCACACAAGGACTTGCCAAGCAGAGGCTTGCCACCAGTGGGACCTGAAGGAGAAGCAACACCAGACAGACTTATTACAGCACCACTACTCTTCTGATGTATCTCCAAGAGTTCAGCAGCACGGCCTTTTACTTCCCGTGTCTTCATTCTCCAGATGGGAACTTGGTTCCCTATTTAATCACAACTATTTCCTCTTCTTAGATCATTTTTAGGGAAGGCTCCACAGCGAAAGAACACTTTTCTAGGCTGGTTGTTATAACTAAGTAAGCTGTGCACTGCATAGCGTACAGAGCGCTGTGTTGTGGCACACGATGTTAATTGCTGTAGTTTCTTGATTGGTGGTTCTGCTTTGATACTACAGCAACAAAGGTAAGGACAGAAATCAAAGACTTCATTGCCTGCCTGCAGAGCAGGGCTAATCGACACCTCTGTCTTGAAGAGCAGTGCTGTCTGAGTTTTGAACTCCACTCAGTCCAGGCCAAATTTAGCCATAACTGATGTAAATTTCTCCCAGACACCTTTTTAATAATTTTGAAAAAGAGAAAATAAGCACAGAACAGAGGAAAGTGAGTACAAAAGCCAATACATTTATGTGACCTATGGCAGCAAAGAGACATGAAAACAGGACAGAAGGAAGGGCCATGGAATTTCACAGGTGGTACATTTTGCATTACGCAGAAAAGAGAGCAAGATAAACCAGGCTATTACTGGAACAACTGTCCGCCCTCTTACATGGTGCTCATTTCTGCTTTAGGAAATACAGCTTTATCAAGAACAGCATCCTAAATTAAAGAGGCATCCAAACCTTATAGACTTGTCCATATGTCCCATTTCCAACAACCTGCACCAGTTCAAATATTCCTCCAGGGTCCTGCAAAAAAGCAGAAGAAATAACATTATGTGGATTAGAGCAACCACTTCGTAACACAGACTAATTGTACACCATCAAAATGAAATGTCTGAGGCACATCTCTACTGATCTGCATTACACCCATAGGGGGAAACTGCCAACACATAGGTGGAAATGCATTAATATTAAAGTTTTCAGTCAAGTTTTGCAAAACTCTATCTACAAAACAACTCGGTTAAGATTTGCAGGATGGTACTACAGCAGATACAACAAATAAATGAAAGTGTGTGAAAAATACAACAATTCAACTGCTGACTCAGCTTACCAGGAGAATAAGGAAAAAACTCCAGGTTTCCTAAGCCTTACCACACTGAGCTAGCCTGGAGGCTGAGCTGCTGTCCTCTGCTGTGAAACACTTGGTATGAGCAATGCAACAAAGGAAAAAACCTGAAGAGCAGAACTGAAAAAACAACAATATAAAGCACCTAAGCCTAGTTGCCTTAGTGAAGGGAATGTACCAAACCAGGCAACCTTAACTTACAGGCAGGCTGAGAACACTCAACTCTCCTGTTCTGCAAACATAACAAAGTGAATTTGACCGAGGTATTGAACTCTTGGCTTTGAACCCAAACTAGACTGCTGTTAATTTACATAAAATATTAATGAGTCAGGTGATCAGTATACCATTCCATATGAACCAACTGCTATCCTCCTGCTATAGCACCACTTGCTCTAACACCAACCACTGCAGCGGACGTTCTAGAGCACTGCTGCAACCCCTCAGGTACAAGCAGCCCATCTTGTTGCAAGGCATGGGCAATGCTCGCTCCTGAATGACTGAGTACACTAAAAAATCTGGTGTTTCAGTTAAAACTCACTTGAGCAATTTATTTAAAACCATTAAGAACTCAAGAGATCAGTTTCTTGATTTCTAAGTTATTTATCACTCGGCTCATTTCTTGCCATGGTATCACTGAGAGTTTTATACAAAATATTATTAACTCCATGTGTCGGTTTTACCACATCTGTTTCAGAAATCTGTCATGTCAGTTGATGCCTATTGGTCCTGCTGAGGGATGTGATACAGAAAAACATTATCTCAGAAGTACAATTTTTATGCCCCTGGTTGCAAAACATCCTTTTTTAAAAGGTATCAAGCTACTCTCCACTCCACTTACATGTTAATCTTTCAATATACATAATTCATGGCAATGTTTACCTTGGCAAAATCCCAGCGGAAACACACAGGCTTTTTTTCTAAGCAGATTTTGCCTTTATTGGCATAATTGTCATGATGAATGGCAAGAGCTTTCAAAGCAACACAGCCCAGACTTCCACACCTGAAAGTACCAATGAGCTCATTTGGTTTTATCCTTAAGTTAAATGAGTTTTAATCTTAAACTTGCTGGACTGTCAACCTTACAAGACTTTTTTTTTTAAAAAAAAAAGCAATGCATAAACCAGATCAAGATTACTTACTTTTGACCCATGCAGGTCCGTCTGTGTCTTTTTTCCATCTCTTATTTTAAAACAAGTCAGTAAGCCATCTAGACTTAAACCCCAATTCCAAAAGCCCTCACTAAAAATGAAATCAATGGGAACACTCACATATGGACCTAAGCACAGGCGTAAGAATGCCTGCAACACTGGATCTCAGTGAACTGCTTTGCTTTCTTCTCATTTCCTCATTTTATATTTTGGTTAGTCTGGATATAAACAAGACATGCTTTGCTTCACTGGGGCTAAAGTCAGCAAATAAACCATTGCTACTGCTAAAGCAACTGGTGGGTGGTACAAAACCTCTGCTTCATGTGCAACCTCTGCACAGAACTGTGCTGTGGGCAGCTCATGGTCCGGGCAGTGAAACTCACAGCAGCTCTCTGAGGAACTCTTCCAGTAAAGGGCTTCCATGCATAATATCTACTGCACTCCATGGGAAGCACGAGCAGCACCCTAACTCCCCACCTCTCCTGCAGAAAGCAGCATTGCTGAATTAAGAAGTGCCCACAGTGCACAGAAACCCAGAGGAACTTAAATTGCTTTTCAACTTGAACTTTGCAACTGCTTCTCTCATTTAAATGCATGCTGTCTCCACTCTTCTTCTCTATTTATTATGCAAATATAGTAATTTAAGTGCTTTGAAATTAGCTTCTCTTTCCTCTTTCAATAAATTTCATTCTGATTTAGCATCCTAATAGTTTGCTTCTAAAGGCTTCTTGTTGCCCCCCCCCCCGGGGGGAGGGGCCCCTGGGGTGGAAGCATGGCCTGGACATGTGGTTTCCCCCTGCTCCCTGGTCACATGTACCCACGTTCTGTGTCCCTATTGGTCCCAGATGTTCCCCCAACCCTGAGAACATTTTGGTGCTCCCATGATTCTGCAGTCTTTGGGCAAGACTCGCAACCGTGCGGGCTGCAGCTAAACATCTCTGAAACATCTACGCAAATGAGCGTTCCCTTATTCTTTCCATGGGCCCCGCTGTCTCTGGGAAGGTTGCAGAGAATGGTCTGCAACAAATTGGTGGAATTAATGCAGGCAAAGTCTGGCAGTCATCCCTGGAGACAGCGACCCTGAATGGAGGAACAGCAAAGATTCTGAAAAATCCATAGGAATTCCGTGAGTAGAAAATTCCCAGGATCTCTCTTCTTGCTTTTGTTCTGCTGTTCACTATGGAGGGATTGTGGGAATCATGGCTTTTGGAGACACAAAGGGAACTTTGTCTCGAAATGGAAGATATCCTTGCACAGGAATACACGTCTGGTGACTTCACTCAGATTCAAAAGGAACTGAAACATTTCCTTGATTGGTTGTTTAAGAATTTTTTTTATGCTTGTTGGCACTTACTTTTTGTAAAAGAGTTTTGGGAGGATGTTCGAGAAGAGCTGTGGAAGAAGTGGGAACATGTACCAATGACAGAGTATGTCAGTGAATATATTATGATTACTCAGGTTCTTGAGCAACTTCAGCTGTGTCTCCGCAGGATTATCTGTTTTTCCAATTATACCCCTGTGGCAGAAAGGAGCCACCGCGACAGTGAGTCCCCATGGCGGTCACAAGAACGCGTGAGCGAAATCACAAGGTCCCCTCTTCCGCCCCTTGCAGTGGTGGTGGAGGTGCAGGTGCTGGACGCGCGCAGCCCCCTCAGCAGCCCAAGTCCTGCCGCGGACTGTGCCCCTCCCATTACTGCACGACTGCGAACAACTCTGCAGCGCCGCAGAATCCGTGAGTCACGTGCTGCAGCGAGGCATCCCCCCGCTGGCAGACCCAGCGGGCGGCACAGCCGCTTCTGTGTCGCTGTCACCGCGCACGGGGCCAGTGGCCCCAAAAAGCAGCGGTTACTATAGCAACGTGGAGCGGGCTCACTGCCAGGCAGAGCGCAACCCGGCGCGAGCGGGCGGGGGCAGCAGTGCGGCACCGTTGTGGGGGAGCAGCTGCGGGGCCTGGGCAACCTGGTGCGGACAAGGTGGCGGAGCAGGCGTGGTGGGGCCGGCACGACCCTGTGCCAGCAGCAGCAACTCAGGGACCCGGCATGGCACGGCCAGCTTGACTGAGTGGCCCAGGCAACCCTGCGCAGGTGCCAGTGGCAAAGGGGCCCAATCAGTGCGGGGCGGACAAAGACAGCGAGGTGGCAGCAGCGCAAGGGCTCAAACAGCACAAACACAGATCCATGAAAGGAGAAATCATCGCAACTAAGGTTTCAGGGATCGTGAAATGGTATAACGTTAAGCAAAATTATGGATTTATCATAAGACATGACACAAAGGAAGATGTGTTCATCCATCAAACTGTGATTAAGAAGAACAACCCCTGAAAATTCCTCCCTAGCTTAGGAGATGGAGAAATTGTGAAATTTAACATAATTCAAGGAAAAAAGGGTCCACAAGCAGCCAACGTTACAGGATCTAATGGTATTCCTGTCAAAGGCAGAGGTTGTGCTCCAAACGGCAATTATTCCAAACAAAATCCTCATTATAAACAACCCCTACAGTCTCCCTTCCCCCATCCTACCTTTCCCTTTTATCCTGTAATCCCTACCCCATTTTCCCCCCCATGCTTTGCCTCCTAAAACCATGCCTTTCCATACCCTTCAAACCCATTCCCTCAAAATTCCCCAGTACCTAGGGGGGGGGATAAAAAGGGGGGAGGGAAGGCAAGGAAAGGAAAGAATTAACCGTCTTTATTTGGAGTCTTTACAGACACAGACTCAATCACAGCAGACCACACTGCTAACATCCAGCAGAGAACCATCCCCTATGGAAGAGACTCTCTTCTGACTCAGTTTCCTGATGCCAGCTCTGAGATGCTCCAGAAATATCCTGTTTGGACATTTGGGACTCAGGGGGTGGCTTGTATTCTTTTGAAATTGTTCTTGTCATTTTGTGTTTGTTCAGTTGTTTCCAGTGTTAGCTTTAAAACCTTTGAGAAAAACCTTCTTAATAAAAACAAAAGGGTGAGGTGTTGGGGCTCCCCCCCACCCTCCTTGGGGGGAGGGGCCCCTGGGGTGGAAGCATGGCCTGGACATGTGGTTTCCCCCTGCTCCCTGGTCACATGTACCCACGTTCTGTGTCCCTATTGGTCCTAAATGTTCTCCCCACCCCGAGAACTCTTTGGTGCTCCCATGATTCTGCGGTCTTTGGGCAAGACTCACAACCGTACGGGCTGCAAATAAACATCTCTGAAACATCTATGCAAATGAGTGTTCCCTTATTCTTTCCACGGGCCCTGCTGTCTCTGGGAAGGTTGCAGAGAACAGTCTGCAACACCTTCTGACACTCTAGGAAAGACCCTAACAATTATCTAAATAAACATTAGCATTAAAGTTAATGTAGTACAAATCCTACGCTGTCCTTGCTAGCAAATTGAGCATTAACATCTCAAGCCTCCACAGCTCTGAGTGCAGCCAAATACTCAGACATCTCTCTTCTTTTAATCAGGACACCACAGTAAACCAAGACTTGTTAAGAGTCATAAAGGATATTAATCTGGGCTCTGACTTTGGTCTTTGGATTGCCCTTGTTTGCTTGGATATTAGCACTGCATTGTTCGCTGGCATTCTTCACAATGGGCCACCTTCTTAATTATCTTGGAGTTACATATCATCACTGATGTAGTGCTTCCTCTCAGCTACCACTGAAGTCCATGGTCCAGCTAACCCTTCACCAGCCAGCACCTGCCCAGTTGCTACATTCCCTTTGAAAGATGGCAAAATGCTGGCCTGAACATTCATCACTCTAACATTAATTACCATCATACATTGTACCATATGGTGGCCATCTTGGTTTCCCTCAAGTCATCTGCAGCACACAGAAAGCAAGAGCAAGATGGCTGACCCAGAGGCACCCAGGCCACATTCATCTCCTCTGCAAGGCAGAACGAAAAGCAACGCATGCAGCAAGAGCCTGACCAAAATGCACTTTTCACATCTCTGTAGCTGAAGAAGATACAGGTGTCTGAAGCACAAGTTCTTCTACAGGGCCTCTGGACCCCAGCACCTAACACAGAGTTCAGGGACTTTTTAGCATCTGACTGCCCTGGTGAACCCAGCAACATGAGGAAACCACATACCCCCTTCCTTCCAGGGAAAGGGGAGAGCCCTGGTGAACACTCACGTGGAGGCGAGCAGGGCCATCTCATGCAGTTTGAAAACAATCTCGCTCACAATTGTGGGAGGCTGGAGCATAGTACCAGACAACTCCCACTAGCCCCAGAACACCTCAGACACAGCAAAGGTAAGGCACCTGTCTTTAAATAATTTCCACAGCTCAGCCTCACCTGCCTCCCATTTCCTACTTAGCACAAACCCCAAACTAAGGCTGCTGACGTGCTTGAAAGGGTTTCTTCCAAAAGGAGACATTTATTGCCCCCCATCAAGGCTGAAACTCGCATTACTCTCAGCCTTTGGAGGCTGTGAATCAGATGGTTCTGTCACAAAGCCTGCTGTCTGCTTTGCAGAATTACTCCTTTTCAAACTCACACTATTTTCTTATTTATTTAAGGAGATGAGATTCATCTGCTAAAGCTCTAAAGAAGAGCTTCCATTATTTTGCCTTACACTCCTGAGCAGAGCCAGATGAAACTTCTGCTTGCTGAGCCAGAAGCTTTTTGCCATCCCTCCTAACTTTACTGTCCCTACTGCTTTTCCTCTTTCTGCCTCCAGTCTGGAACACCCTCCTCACCATGTGAATATTGCAAAGGCTTCTCCCAGCCCTCTTTCTTTTTTCCCTGATATTTTTAGAAAGTGGCTTGCTTTGGTTTCACTGTCTGGGCATGACTGCTTTTTGCCATAATTGAACTCTTTCCCTCCTCTTCTGTTGGTAGCACTCCCCAGAAGACCTGCCTGGGTTGGATGGGTTGCTCGATGGTCAGTTCCTATGTAAAAAAGGACAAGTGGAACTCGGGGGCATCACACACAGCCCTGTTACTGCTTTGTGGATGTGACAGCACAGCTTTCAATGTGGCCAAAGTTTGGCTTACATTAAAAACATAAGAGTATAACAATAAAAATTCACAGTGAACCAGGTGAATGCTGACTTTTTTAGCTTGGGGAGAGGTGGGAATAAAATATCCAAAACTTCAGTAACAACAAAAAGGCCACAAAAGCCAAATCTCCACGCACATATTTGCTTCCAGAAGATCCTAGTTTCCCATTTATTTTCTCTCTACAACACTCAAAACACCTTTAGGGATGTCGGTAGATAATATTTATTATCCTGGCAGGGGAAGGAGCCTCCGCGGTGCAGCACTCCCAGCTGGGCAGCGCAGCGCTCCCGCAGGACCCTCGCTCCAGTGAAAGGAGCGCGACCTCTGGAGCCCGCGGGCTGCGGGAGCGGGAGAGCCCAGAGGCTGCTCTCCCCAGCAGCCCGCGCCTCTCGGGCATCTGCGCTGCCTGTGCGGGCATGGGTAGCATCGCCCCGCTGTCCCCGCCACCACCATGGATGTCCCACGGAGCCCGCACAGCCGCCCCGCAGCGTCGGCGCTTCTCCCACGCGTGGCAGAGCGGAACCCCCTTCGACAAGCGGATAACGCGGGGTGAAGCCTCGCACACGCCGCGGAGGCGAGAAGCAGGATCGGCAGCCCCGAGCCCTAGGTACGGGGTCCGCCCCGCCGCAGGGCAGCTCCCCGGCCGTCCTTACCCGCAGCGCCGCCAGGTCGATTCCGTCCAGGCTGCGGGAGGCGCAGTCGCGGGCCATGGCTCCGCCGCCCCTAGCTAACGGTGCTGCGGG
>WEIT01014904.1:0-18097 GCA_013389985.1 Dryoscopus gambensis | reverse complement strand
GCCTCACGCGGAGCAAGGGCACGGGCGGTCCCCGCGGTGCGCAGCTGGCAGCAGCCCCTCGGCCAGCCCGGCCCCGAGCGCCGCAGGCAGATCCACCGCGGCACCACAACCTCTGCTGCCCCTCACAGCCTCCTTCCCCCGGTAACTGGGACCACAGAGAGAACACACCGTACAACCGTAGTGTAGCAGGCTGGAAGGACTTGTGAATATTGTTAGGCCTCGTATTTAGAGACAAAATCAGTGGAAATGCACATTTCTGAGACGAAGTCCTTACACATTCCTGAAGGATGTTCAGGACATTGCAGAGAACAAGCAGAGGGGCCGAAATTCTCAATCGGTACTTTCACAGTTGCAGACATAAAATCAAGACAAAGTGGTCAAAGTGTCTTTGGTGCCTATTAGCACACCAGGACGGCTGCAATGCCAGCAGCGAGGGGCAGTGTTGTCATAAAGGCATTTGGCAATTTCCTTGAAAGAAGTACTGATATATCACTCAGCTTTTAAAGTATTCTTGTACAACAGCCCACGCTGGGTACATTATCGCTAACATGACCCTTCATTTGTGCTCTCTGCCTACCTGCAGGCCAGCATGTGGAGGCACTGCTAAAGAGTTGAGGCCGATCACTGCATTAAAGTGTAAGTTTGTTGAAGAGCTAAACATGTAATGCAGCAATGTGCAGTACAGCAGTAATCCGCATACAGCAGCAGCCGAGCGCCCTGATCTCCCCTGAGCAGCATTTAGAAAGTTCTGGCCCTCATGTCACCTTTGTCAAAGCTAAGCTAGATCTTTGCTCCCCACTCGAGCCTTCCTGCCTTACATAAATACATCATTAGCCTTTTTGCTTGTGCTATTTCTCACAATCCCTGTTTATCTCTTCTCTCTAACCTTCAGGCTGTCCTTTGTCTCCTGCCACTTTCCACTTCCTTCCTGCCTCCCTAGTGAGAAGAACTGGTGTGAAACTCTTGACTGTTGTCTACCCAACGCCCTCTCTCCTGCTCCATCTCTTAGATCCTTTGCTGAAATTAATCCTGTCTGCCTTGCTCACCTCCCATGAGTGCTCCAACTTGAGGATTAATTTCTACTTGACAGAAAGCTCTAGCCAAAAATGAGATGAAAATCTCTGTTTAGAAGTATAACATGGCTTGTAGTATTTTTGCAGGCAGGTCTCACTATCCCTGCTTTCTGCTTTTATTACCACATTTCATTGCCTTCCCCCTGCACCTTGCTGGGAGTTTCTGTGGATGCTCCAGTCTCACTCACACCACTGCAGGCAGGGCTCTGAGCAGTTCTTCCCTTGCTGCTGAGGAAGGCAGAGCATCATTTCCCCATAAAGGCCTTGCAGGTCTAACAGAAGCAACAGCTAGTTTGTGACTGATATTCACAGCAGATCTGTTGAGGCTACAAATGCTACCAGGACAGGCTACTTTATATAGTGGAACCAGATTTACAAGGCCTGAGTTCTTCACCAGCTTGCTGGCTGGTTCTACAGACACAGAGTGTGGTCTAGGTGTCCCCCACAGCCTCATGCCCTGATCCTGGCAAATCCCTCCCTAAGCAAACAAGGTGCTTGTGTTATTGCTGACCTGTGAGCAGGCTCTCCCACCTTGCTCTTCTGTATGAAGCTGTGGGGCAAAGGAACTCCCAGGAATCAGGAAGCCGATGCATTAGTGCAGTTGTTAATAAACCCACATTCATGTCACCAATAATAAAAAGTGAACAAGTTCCCTTTACAATAATTTCAATTTTAAAAATACCGAACAACCAAAGCGTAACAAACACAAGAGACAGTTCAATGCTATCAGTACAGCTTTCCTCTCCAGCAGCCATAGTCAAAACTCTGAAGCCAAATTCAGCAACCACAGACCTGAACATAAAAACCTTTCAAATATCTATGTGCATGTAAAGAATGTTTTGTATTAAAAGGGAAGTTCAAGAATGAAGGGGAAAGAACTTCCTTTGTTTCAGCAATGGAAATGCCATTGTACCCTCAAAGTACTGGGCTAATTTCTGAGCTCTTTGTCATCATCCTAACACAGATTTGGGTCCATAATAATCCTACCAGGAGTAATTGCCCCTGCCACATGTGACACTCGGTCAAGGAAGAGAGTGTTTAAAGCTGAGGCTCAAATTGATATGCTGGCTTGTTTCCTCTAGCTTTGTTTACACTGGGTCTCAGCTACAGGTGTGAAGCTGGCAGAGAAATAAACAAGAAGATAACTCATAAGAGAACAGGATTTCTGGTCTGCAGGAAATAAACAGCTTCTTAAAATGGAGGTTTAGCCTGAAAAGGACAAACTTACTCTTTCCAGCATTTTTCAGTTCTCTGAACTGTAAATTCAGAAAAATTACCATTCAGAAAAACTCCAACACACATGATGGTCTTATTGAAATAATCACCCAGATGATGCTCAGGGAATGGACATCCCTGCCACTCCCATGGCTGTGGGAACAGCAAGGCTCAGCAGCTCATGCCACATTTGTGACTCCAGAGCTGACCCTCTGCATATATTTCCCAGCATTTTCAGGATACAAATCCAACATGAAGCTCAGAAACCCCAAAGCTGAAGTTAGGCTCCCTGCCATACAGGTAGGAGACAAATCCCTCTTCAAGCTTCTGGATTCCCCTGCTCCCAATTTCATGGTGGAGAGCCATGCCAGTATGCCAGCCTGTCCCAGGACCCCTCTCTGCAACAGCTCTCCAGCATGTGCTCCAACGTTAAATAGGATCTCTATGAACACCAGCTTTCCTTGGCACTGAAACACTCCCTCAGAATTTTTTTTTTTTGCTGGAAGTTTTCTTACCTTCTATAAGGAAGAAGGTAAGGAGGAACATTGTGCCCATGCCTGAGGCACCTGATCAGATTGATGCTGACGCTCCAACATCAGCACCTTTCTCCCAGAATAAAAATACTTTACAAAATTCTCCATTACTTTTGGGTTTTATATGAACTAGGATTTTAGACATCTCCTTAGTGTTTCTTTAGGGCACAACCCTTGGCTGGCTAAGATTACACATTAAAAGTCTTCATAGGCTTGAATACAGCCTGGATATGTCTGGATGCTAGCTTGGTAGCAGTCATACAATGCCAGGAGTACTATTTCATGACCACAGAAAAGCAGAGAATACTTTTATCAGGTCACACCTTGGAAAATACCAGGATAACTTAGTGCAGCTGCTGCAAAAATTTTTTTGGACTGCAAAGGGAAGATTTAAGTTTCAGGCCATGGACATCCAGCTACATTCCAATTTAGTTTAAAGATGCTAAAAAAATGAACTACCAACCCAATCCACTTCATATCTTCAGCATTCCTGGGACCCATCCCTACAGTGCTTGGAAATCACAGTAAAATGTCATTGTTTTCAATGCATTGTTGGAATGTGCTCTGAATATTTCTCATGCTTTCTGCTATTTGAACTAAAGAAAATTCCCACTTCATTCCAAACACATTAAGGCTGGGCCAGAGAGTCATATTTAAACCTGAATCTGTCTTCAGATTTCCACTTTGCAGAGACTGATGCATTAGGATCAAGAGACAGGGTTGCTATCCTGAGTAAACTGGAAATACCAGAAATCCGGACAAAGCAAAACAATAATTTCCTGTACAGTACTCAGTAGCACATACAGTAGTTTTATGCTCTTTAAAAATTGAATAACTTTTTTCAGTTCCTGGCAACCATGCTAGTTCCGTTTCACAGGATATCCAAAATGAGACCAAACAGCTTCCTTCCCAAACAAATCCTGAGTGGACAGGCAATCTGGAAAAAGTACCACTGACTACTGTAATCCCAGCCAGGATGTCCACCTCATTTCCCAAGGGCAAAGCTTAAAATATAGGTCTCCCACAAAATGAGCATTACTCCAAATGCCACTCGATGGGACTTTTGCAGGAATTAATTTTCTTTCCAGTGGTACCCAGACAAGTGAGCCCGTGCCAGGCTGTCCCCACACACAGCACAGGGAGCATGAGGAACCCTCTCCTTGCAGCACCGATAACTCTCCATGGCTGCCTGAGCCAGGACTTCACAGCATTGTTTCAGCTCAGCCCTTGAGAGTTTCTCAACGAAGCAAATGCTGCCACTAGAACTTTCCAGTTTCCCATGAGCCCAGCACATAGCCCTGCTCTCCCTGAAAACAGCCACACCAACACTTCCAGGGAGAGGAGTCATATCCTCTGTAATGATGGTATTTTGCACTCCTGTCTTTGGACTCAGTTCCAGCACCAGTTGAATCCTCAATGGTGATTTTGTGCAGTAATACATGAATTATACTGATAACTGTTTCCCTGTGTGAAAGCTATTTCTATTACTTTGTCTCTCCATGAGAATTTTTCCTACTCTGATTTTCTTTTCTTTCCTGTGTCACTGAGTATTTCACTGGGACTCTGCCTCATATCAGAATACCAAGTCAGTATCTGCCTCCTACAATGATACCAGTGCACAAAGGCTGACTGGCAATTTTGCAAAAAAAGGAGAAAGATAATTTATTGAAATAAATTGAACTCCCACGTTTTGTATAATTATTGTATCTTGCTGTTGTGCAGCCATCTGCCTTGCTATAAGTTTTTCCCTTCCCTCCCCTCTTCTGCAAATTTATTTCTTCATTCAAAATAAGAACACTTTGAAACACTTTGCAAGGAACAGTAGCTATATGTTACTAGGTCATCAGATCCCAGTGGGGTTTATGAATATCATAATGAAGTTCAGCCAAACATCTGTCTGCTCTCTGAGACAGATGCAATTATTGAAAAAAATAGCTGCTGCCTCTTTACAGGCAGATCTCTCATTAAAAAAAAAAAAAAAAGAAAAACAAATAAAACTGACAATGCACAGTTTAATCACTGCCATATTCAGTTTATCAGTCAAAATATCACATGGCAGGCATTTTTTTTCTGAAAGCTATTGCTTTTTCTGTGGTTTCGGAGAAGGAGAGAGAGGAGAAGAATCAGGCATCAGTCTTGATCCAACAGAATAGTGTAGTGATTGTAATTTATTTAATTAATTACAAGTTCTTTTATATATCTTTTTCTCTCACAGAACAATTGGTCAAATGCCACCTCTTCGATGTGATACGCTAAGTTCTAAAAACATACTTAAAAATATTTATTCTACTCTATAATAACAATTCTCAAGCAAGGCCATAGGTGTTCTAGTTTACAAAACATTGCTGATAATTTTTACGAGAACTAAAATTCTCTCACAAGAGAGAAAGAGCTGCTTCTAGCAGCATTTGCATCAACAGAAAGCAAGACAAGTAGTGGTAATTCTTCTGGCAGACAAAGAGGAGGTTTTTGACTTTGGAAAATCCTGCAGGCACGGCTTTGCCAACCAAATACTAACTCTGGATTACTCAGACGACTGTTCCCTTTTATCCAAGCCACTGAAGTTTGGTGGTTGGCTAAAAAGGAACTGGTATCTGAATCACCCTTAGTTGGGAGGAATTTTCAGATTAAAGTCTTTGGCACAGGGTTTTGGGGGCAGAGTGTTGGTTTGGTTTCTGTTCCCTTCTTTCCCAAAGGAAAGAAACAAAGATCAACAACTTTAAATGTGGGGACATCTTTCTTACTTAAAAAAATATTTTAAAAAATTCAACTTTATCCTGTCTTTTTAACCTTCTCATTGTCGTATGTCAATTTGGGCACATTCTCAGTAAATTAAACAGATTTTTTCAGTGCTGTTGCAAGCCTAACCCGTGCCTCACAAAATTACACAATCTTAACCTTTCCTTAGCTACAAAAAAAGCTCAACTCATTGCTCAAGTCTCTCTTACCCATCTGCATTTCCCAGGCCTTCTGCTTCTCCTTTTCTTAGAGGAAGGAAAAAAAGGCAAAAGAGGAACTGTAATTTATGAACCTCTATCCAGCCCTCTGGAACAAAACCTGCCCTCTGTAACCTATTAAACATCTTTGGGGAAGTCTCCTCTATTCTCACTCCAACTTCCCTTTAGTTCCAAGCTGCTTTTCATCTCAGTATTTTGCCAACTCCAACCATTTCAAATACACTTGGGTGCCTCAGTGCAGTGCCTGAGTCTTTTAAATCCTCCTCTTTTCCTCAATGGAACTGTATCCTGTGTTTGGGAGGCTGCCTAATTTGTGTGTGTCTTCTGGACAGGGAAAGCAAAGGGAAGCTCATTTAAGCATTGAGCAATAGTGTCCTCTTCCAACATTAACTGATGAATAAGTCTGTGTCTTTTCCTGTAGATCTGTGCCAGTCCTATCTAAACATTCTCTTTGTATATTAATAACCTGCCTATAACTTCCAGCCAAGTTTCACTTGTGCCTGTAACACCATGCTCAGCCTGGAAAGAGGCAGCACAGCTCTCATGGGGGTCTGTCAGCTTCTCACTGCACTTCACAGCGTTTTGGGCAGAGCATTGAGTATGTGCACTCACCTTGATGTTGCTGCTGCACAGTGCAGCTGTCAGCTGAGACTGTAAACATTTAAAAAATTAAATCTGACAAGTTTTTTAGCAGTTTGGGAAGAATGGGAAGGCTCTGTACATCTGCCAGTCATTCACTGATATTTAGTCGTGGAAGTTTTGTGGGAAAGAAATGTGTTTGCACAGGTCTGAGACTGGGTGTATTCACTGTTTTTATTGATAACTTGGAAACAAGTGCTAAATAAACCCATTGAAACAATATTCACCTGAACAGCAGCTTGTGCCACGTTACATGCAAGCCCAGCCTGCACACAGTGGGATAAAGGACTGTGGCACAGACCCTCCTGCCATTGCCTGGGCACTGCCCAGAGCCCCAGAGACACAAACTATGTCAAATCTGTGGGAACACCTCAGTGTAATATTGTAGGACAAGAGCTGATGGGATCAACTGCATAAGCAAGGAAAGACAAGGGAAAGGACTTTCCCTCCAACACTGCTTTGCTGAGGCAACAGCTCCAGCATCTTTCTAGTAATGCACAGAGCAGAAATGAAGACTTGGATTCAGTGAAAGGAGGGGGCACAAAAATTAATACTGAGAACAAAATTGTTTAATGTGCCCACTTGGAATAGCTAAAGTTCTAACCTTATTAAAAAAGGAAATGACTTTTTATTTTCTCCTAAGGAGAAAATAAATCACATTCATTTTAATCACATGAGACATAATGAGAGCCTGTAGCTGAAGCAGAAACCAAACAATAAAAACAATAAGCCCCCCCCCCCCCCCCCCCCCCAAAACAACACACACCCAACAACAAAAAAAAACCAACCTTCAACAGCATGGAAACAAAGGCACCACATGTTCACAGACATCCTGGTTTCCATTTCTCATGGATCTCTCACTTTCTGGTTCTTAGGGTGTGAAAGAGTGCTCAGACCTCCCCAAATTAGAGCTGCTTTCAGCAGCATCTCAGACAGCTTCACTAGTCCAAAGTTACTGGGGAGCCAGATGTCCTGGCCACAGCAGCTTCCATGCCACCCAGGAAACCTGTTGCCTCTGGAGGGCTGATGGATGCTGTGCAGGAGCCAAGTCACAGCCAGGCCCTAAACTGCCACCCTGTAGCACACTTGGGCTTCGTCTTCCAGCAGGGAGATTTGGGGATTTAAACCAGCTTCTGTTTTCACAGCAGCTTAAGTTCTTTAAGGAGTTTAGCTCCATAAGCCAATTAAACATCTTTAAGTCCTTGAGCTCTCCTACCTTCCCTGAGCAGTTTGCATGATTACATGGATTTACAGGCTGAAAGCTGATTTCATCTAGCCAGGACCTGAGCATCTTATGAGGTCACAGGCCAGGCAATCCCAGGTGGAGTCAGCAAGTCTGGAATCCTCTGCAGACCAGACGCAGAGTGCTGCACTCTGTGGCCTCGGTCCTGAGAGCAAATTCTTGCAGGTTTGGAAAAGGCCAACTCCACCTTTATTCCTTTGCTTTCCAGAAGCCCCAGCTCTAGGTTATAAAGTAATAGGTGGCCCATGTGCTCATAATCTTTACACACTAAGAGTGGGAGGAAACCAGTTTATTATCCTCATTTATACATCTACCGTAGAAGTGTAGGCAGACATAACTGGTGTCATCCCCTTGGGTCCCATCCCAGTGTCTTATCTCTCCTTCCTGCCTTTTTCCTTTGGATTAGTTAACACTACAAGTAGGAGAACATTGTCATTTGATATTTGAATATGAAAGCTTAGAACCAAGTCTCTAAAGTACTGTTCTAGGCTTTTTTATTAGGGTTTCTTTCTGTTTGTTTTTAAATGGACAAATCAGCAACATCTCAAAAACCAGAAAACCACAATATAAAATTTTATGAGAAGCTGTCACCAGCCCCCTTTGTTTCCTGTAGAACATATCCTGCATAGCTAGATATATTTTTATATAAAGTATATAGATCTACATTATATATACATTTTAAAATCATTGTATATGTCCTAAATGCTCTTTTAAAATCAGTTAATAACCGTATGTCATTATGTTGTCAGAATACACTTTTAACTCCTTCAAAGAAAAACCAACATGCTGCAGTAACAATGTGATTCTGTAAACCGTTGTGGATTAACATTCAGTGACCACTGAATCTTCTCTGTGATTAAAAATCCCTACCAGCTGCCCAATCTGCTTTTGTCAGTGAGCACGCTGTCATTTTATAGCAATAAATATACAGTTTCCCCACATACTTGAGGTCACTTGTGCTTATGCCTGGAAAGGAGCATTTACATGAGTGTTATGTGAAGGGCAGACCTGTAGCTCTGGAGCTGCTCAAGGTCACCATCTCTGTTTCTTCTAAAGCAGTGACAAATCATCCCAGAAAGCTCTGTCTGCTCAGCACCCAAGTAGTGCCCTCTCCATCAGGTTCACCCAAGAAGGATGTGACACTGAGGTGCAGCCCTTAGACCCTGAAGCACAGGTCAGGGTGCTGGAATGGGCTTTCCAAGATATGCCCTGTCCCAGCACAGCACCTGAACCCAACTCATCAACGCCTTCGTGCAACTTGGTGACCTGCAGTTGTCACTTGCAATTTGCAACACACCGCTCTGCTGCAGCAAACAAGAGTGATGCCCTTCACCATGGTCCATCACGCTTCCCCCAGAGCTTTCCATCCCCCCAGTTTCAGGGCACCTCGGCTGTGACTCAGTGGTTTTTGGGTGGTTTTAGCCAGCCCAGCACTGCTCCCCTCGGCCCTGGCCCTGGCTGTGCTGAGCCATTTGGGACACAGTGGAGGTTGTCTCCCCAGCCTGGCTGTGCTGTGGGCTTCCCTGGTGTGGATTAACACCCATGTGCTCCGCACCTTCTCTTCTTTAATCTGTTCTCTCAAACCAGAATCCTCAGGCTGGCTGTGAACAGACATGCACACGCTGTGGGTGCTCACATACCTCCTCTGAGCCACATGCTTTGTACCATCTCTTGCTTTGAAGCAGCAGTACCACTTCCATTCTTTCCTAGGTGTTTTTTTTCTTTGATCAATATAAAAAAAAATTTAAAACCTACAGAAAAAAACCCCAACCAGAAAACTTTCAGTTTAACTCTGCAATACTTGAACCCTTTTGTTCTTTTTGCTGGATTTAGGTCACCCCACAGAGATTGACTGTTTTCTTTCTTGTCCAGGCATGTCCTCCTGCTCAGGCTGATAACAATTTGCTTTACATGTGTGTGGCTGTATGGGTTTGGGTTTTCCCCTGACATTTCTGTGAACAGTGCAGCAAAGGTTGGTAGTGTTTATCCTCATTCCCTTTCTCCTTTTTGCTTATTTTGATTATTCTCCCATACCAATGCTGGCTATTTCTTCAGTCATATTTAATCCCCTTTGTGGCCACCTCAAATTTTTCAGTGCATATGCTGTCATTAAATTGCCTGTTATCCTGTCCTATTTTCCATGTTACAACTGCTCGGAGGCTAATAAAAATTTATCTATTTTTTTTCTCTTTGCCTTTGTATTGTTTATTGTTCATCTATACTGCGAGAACTTGTGAGTCCTTTCATGACTATTATTTTTTCCACATGTCCAAGCTCAAACTGAGAATAAGAAAGCTTCCAGGGCTGATCCTTCCTTGGTCAGCATTTCTATTGTATTTTTCTTTTTAACCTTTTAAGAGCATTTTCTGCAGTTTTGCCTTTCTAGCTCTCAGATAGGAACCTGGGGGTGGGGAGGGAGGGCTCACAGGGGCCAGCTCTGGGGTCACTCTGCAGTCAGATGTGCTGAGGGTCTTTGCAGAGGCACAAGCTAAGAGAAAGGTAACTGAGACCTGGTTGCCCTTAAGGTCAGGATGGACAATTCTGGCCTCTGTGACTTTTGTGGTCTTTCACAGCACAGCTGACTCTGGGAAAATTTGGTTGGTTTGAGTGGGAAGCTCACTTCTTAAAATTTGGTGCAGTACTTGATGTCCTACCCATGTAAAACTGGGGAAGATGGGGCGATTGTGGTTTTGTACTGCAGCTGGCAAACTGAAAATACTTCTGGTAACTTCCCTCCGTGTTAGAGGGAATCACAAGTTCTGCCACATCACATTAACTAAACTAATTACAAAAACACAGACCCTGTAACTCACAGGTCTTTTTTTGTGCTTGGTAGAGACCATTGGACCAACTGAAGCCCAATGCTCAGAGTTATTACAATCTTCCTTTTAAGCCACCCAGATTAATGGAACAAATTCTCATTCAGAGAAATCAGGTACAGATCCCTAGTGACTACACTGATTTGACTCTGGCTTTTGAGCAGTATAAATTACAGCAGAATATCATTATTAATTTCAGCTGTCCCCTGTTCTGGCAAATTATCATTCATCTCTCCAAATGGGTGTCTCAGCTCCAGACCTTTATTTTATCATCTTAGTGGAAAAAAATCTTCACTGTTTCCTCCGTCCAAATTAGCAGTCTATGATTTCCCTGGGGAAATCTTTCTTAGATGTAGTGCTGACTAGTGCTTGACTAGCAGGCACCAGCACATTTTTTACCTTCCGGCACATACATGAAATGTCTCACCAGGTCCATGGCTGCCTGCTCGGGAGTTAGTCACTTCCTCCATAGCCTGTAGGGAAGACAGCAAAGTTAAAGAAATGCTCAGTTCTAACAAAAGGTACCGTTGGTGTCTCACTGCTCATATGTACACTGAACTAATTTCGTTCCATAAGGAAAACACCCAGGCTGAGGCCAGGGACTGATCATTAAAGACTAGTTTCTTGATGTTACCTGGTAAGCTTCTGAATCAACCAAGTACCATAAAACGTAATTTCTAAATGTTACAAGCAGCCTCACTGCCCAAGTACAGTATTTCAGGCTGCCCACGAGGAACTTTTCCCTTCCCAGAGCCAGGGAATTGCTTATGTGGCTCTGTGCAAAGTACTAGTTAAACATGAAAATGTTTTGTCAGAGAAACAGTGTCAGTGCAGAGTGGTTGAGGGGATCAGCAGGGGTACCCCAGCACATGGTAAACCTGGGAAAAGCACAGTGGGCTGGGGCACAGGAGATCAGCCCGGGGGAAAGTCTCATTCCCAGTGGTGCCAGGCAAAGCCATGCAGACACACTGAGGCTGATGATTAGGTGAGGTTTTTCTGCTTCAGCTACTTTGTGCTAACACTGCTTCCACACCACAGTTTTTACGTACTATTAAAGAAGGTAAAAACTTGCTGCAAGTTAAACTGGCTAGGGTATCTGGTGATACTTCTGCCACTCTCACATTGTAGCTTTGCCTCCAGTGCTATTCCTGTGGCTCTTTGCTGGCTTAGGGGGAGTGAGTACTAGAAATCAGACTGTCTCATGAGGTTTATTGAAATGCAGTTGCATCTTCTTCTGTGGAAGGGACAGTGACGGCTCCTGGAGGCCTGTGCCCTGGATGCTGGCCCCAAACAGGCATCCCTGTGCCACCCCTCACACACTATACCCTTCGGCACTCCCACCTCAACTTCTGTCACCACCCTGCACAAATCACTGCTCTTTCCCTGGCTCTCTTGGAGAGAATTTGTGCTTTACAGTATTACTGTAAAATAACAAGAATCAGGCTTTTAATATCAGGAAGTTTCTCTAAGAGACTTCTGTGCTTTTGCTACAATTGCTTCATATGCTCCTCTGACAATTTCCATGACCTTATTTCTCAAAAAAAAAAAAAAAAAAAAAAAAAAGGAAAAAAAAAGAAAAAGAAGGAAAGACAACTCCTATCATCCCTCAAGTCTCAGAAGAGCTCTCCACACAGTAAAGGAGAAGCAGAGGCTGCCAGCTCTCTATCTGGATCTCTTCTTACACATGTTTAACCGTCAGGGTACAGTGGATGCTGAGAATTACTCTTTCATAACATTTGTTTGGCTGCCAGAAAGGAAAAATGATTAGCAGCTCAAAGGCTACATTGCTGTATTTTGTAAGAGAAGCCCTTGTTACGGGCTGCCTCTATTTTGCTGACTGTGGACGTGAACTGTGATGCTCAGCTGGCCACAGAGCACTGGGGTTCTCTGCCCATTCGGCTCTGCTGCCCCAGCTCTCTGTCTCATCCCAGTGTTTGTGGTGCTGTGTGGGAGATCTGCACTGCTGCCCTGCAGGGCCTGTTTATCCTCTCTTCCTCCCACGGGCAACAGCACCCAGACATCACAAGTGGTACCCAGACCTTGCAAGTGGTACCCAGGACCTAATGTCTCATCTCCCACTTAATCTGCATGACCGTGACCAGCTTTATATGGCACATAAAACAACTTCCTGCTCTGTTCAATGCTATTTCCACACCTTCTCCCTAGACTTCATTACGTTAAAAACAAGTTAGATGATGAGCTTTTAAGATACAATTAATGGTTTAGGAAAAGGATTTAAAACAAATTGCCAAATAATGACTATTGTTATTGTTTCCTCTATTACCCCCTTATTAGCCTGTTTCCTGAGGGCAGAGCTGTTTGGATAGGATTTACCTCTCTTTGGAACCTGAGGAGCTCAGAAATTTGGTATAAATAGTTTTAGAAACCATTTTGTAGGTTTTAGAGCAGGCTGCAATGGTCACAAGATGCTGCTGCCATTGTGTCCAAGCAGAGCCCATGCCCTACACATCCCCACCAGCTGCCAGCATGGGCAGATCTGCTGGAGAGTTGTGGTGGGCTCCTTCCCCTCATGCATCAGCTTCTGCCCCTCTCTGCCCTGAATCGCTGCTCTGTAGCATCTCTTGGATACACTCACCCAGCCTGGCTGCTTCTGCCATGTCACTCTTCTCACAGAGCACTTGTGCTTGTATTTCACATCTGCGGAGTTTGCCAAGGACAAGCCAGGTCGAGCAAGTTCATGAACATCCTCCTTTGTTTTGTTGTCTCGGGCTGCTCACTTTTGTTCCACAATAAAGGGGCTGCTTTGAATTATCTGTGCAATAACCTGTACCTACACCTGCGCTGGTCTGGGCAGTTTGTGCAGAGGGTAACTGAAAACTTCTGGCCCTGGGTTGAAGCCTTCCTCGCAGATTGTCAATGTCACATCACAGATGCTTCTTCTGTTCGTTATGTTGATGGGTGAAAGCAATGAAGTTTGAACTTTGTTCAGATTCCCTGAGTTTGGCAGCATAAGAGCCAGAGCTCTAATATGGGTTCAAGCTGGTTGTTAGGTACAAATTATGTGTCAGTTCAGTGTTTTCCCCCACTGTCTTCTTTGCCAATAATTTGCTACAGTGCACAGGATTCCTGTCATCCTGCCAGCCTGCGTCCTTCCAAAGTCACTTCAGTACCGGTGATCAGTTTCTGTCTTTTCCCCTCTCTGCAATGAGCTGCTGATCTCACACAGAAGCATCATGATTCTCTCTGGGAGAGCTCTGCCATACCCCCAAAACAGCCCCGCTGTGACCTCCTTGGGGCACCCCCAGAGGCTGTTCACACAGGCTGGAACAAACTTTTTCTGTTGGTTGAGATGATGTGGCCACAGAGCCAGGATGAGGCAATTTGCCCTGAGGTTACCAGTCCAGTCCAGGGAATATTATCTACTGCACTATCCCACTCCAGAGTGAGATACTGTGGGCACAGCACAAACTCTACCCAAGAACCTACAAAAAACCAAAGGTAAAACAGTTCTAAACCCTATTTTTCATTCGCTAAAGGGTGGATGAAAATATTTCCCCACAGGAGTTAGATGTTAGATGTTAGATTGATTGTTTCATGATCACATAGCCTTTGATATCCTTTATTCAAAGAGCTGTTAAGGGCTTTAAAAGTTGTTATAATCTGTGGAAGAGATGTTAATTCTCTGTGTGCAGCCTATACAGAACATGGAGTCTCTAATGTTATTTGGGGACTAAGTATTAAATGCTTCCTTTAAGATGCTGACAGAAGTTACCTTTCAGCCTCACACATGAGCTGATTAAAGTGTGCTTTGAAAGCTTCCTCACTTCTCATTAGACCCTCTCTTCTTGAGTTACCTCATAAGAGGCTAATTTACATTAAGTGTAGGCCACGTTAGGGTCTGGATTTCTCACGGAAATACATCTTGGTAGCAAGAGCAAAACCCCTTGTGCTCCCTGTGTAAGAACCAGTAATTCTCTCCTCCACCTTATAAATCTCAAGGCATGCTCTGAATCCCAAATAAGTTTGGTTTAGAAAGAAATTAGGTGCATATTCATCCTTTGACAATTTTCATACCTGTCTTAGCTTGACTCTATTTTTCCATTAAAAGAGTGTCATGGGGTGATTTGTGCTATATCCCACATTATTCAGCCCCTACTTAGCCATGATTCCTGTGCTTTTCTGTGCTTTTAAATGGTACATAACTTAAGTTACGCTTGAAAGAAGAACTATACTGGACACAAGGCAGACTTGACCTTGATGAGTTACAGCTGTGTCGAACCAGGTGTCTCCACTAAGGGTCAGAGACCAGCTGACCCTTGGGGAGGTAACACATAAGAGAGAGGAGAAGAGCCCAGGGGGGACTACTGAGAGAACTACTACTGAGAAGGCATGCCAGCAGTTTGAGGAATGCCATCCTGCTATAATCCTTGAAGAAGACCAGCTTGCTGACTTACAGAATCCTGTTGCCAAAAATATCAGGAGCATCAGAGACCCATTGAACTCCACCGTCTCCGGGGGCCCTCCACACCCTGTGCCGGCGAGCTCCGATTCCAGCTTCACGGGAGAGAAGGGAAAACCGCACCCACAGAAGGACTTTTAAATCTTTCAGGTTCTCTCCCCTCAGCGGGAGGTGTTGTTACTCTTAACCTGTCGGTTTGTTAATAGTTTCACTTTCTCTTCCACCTTCCTCAGAGGAGAATTTTCTTTTTTTCCCGAACCTGATAAAGGGGGGAGGGGTGGCATCTCCTTTGTAGGAGACGTTCTCCTCGGACGTTTCCCCTAAATTTGGCCAAAACCATCACAAAGAGGGCACCACAGGTTTGCAAATCCCTCTATCCAGTATGAGCACAGTCTGAACTGATTCTCTATTCTCCAGCCAAATACTTGACCCCGCCTTGCCGTGCTGAGCATGGTAAGTATCTCACTGCCCTCAAATTTATCCCTGTTGTGCCACCAGCACTGACAGGTCCAGCTGTAGTTGTTGGTGCTCCCACTCCAGCAAACCACTTCGAGTATCCACAGTGGATACTCAGCCAGGAAAACATTTACCACCCACTGCTGTGTATGAAGGAACTAATTTACAGTCTCGGAAATTCCAAAACTCATCTAATATAAAATACATTGTTCTTTGTGTTTGTCCTGAAGAGAAAAAAGCCTTTAAAACCTTGTAAAGCCAATTACACTCTATCAAAATGAATTCGAGGAGTTTAGAGAATACCTACTGTGAGAATCTGGCTCAGCTTGACAAACTGTATTTTTATTAAGATTATTTATTTGCTTTACTGCTTAGTCTGTAGCTGTACAATAATATTGCAAAGAAGAGAAAATGCTGGCAGGTCATATTCTGCTTTTGTTGGCAATGCTGATGTTTTATATTTATATGACAAATATCCTGGCAAAGCTTGGTAACTTTTACTTTATGTTTCCCTTTTTTAAGACATTGTTTTATACCTCTTTGGAGCAGTCTTATTAACCTCTAAATTTCTCCAGTGGCACTGAAATGATCAAATGGCTTCTTGTGGTAAGCATTGCCAAGCTGTCCTTCCCTCAGCACCACAAATGCTGCAGGTCCTTTCTTTACGGAAGCAAAATATATTTCAGAACACTGTTATTTGTGTTTGCAAGAATGTATCATGCCATTACTTTCAATTTTCAAATTCTGCTTGCTTCCTATAACAAAATATTCCAAAATGCCATATATTTAACATTTGCTGGGCTAACTACTGCTAAATTGGAACTCTGTCAATCAATGCTATTTATGAAATTTCAAAACCTTAAAAACTTCCAAGACTGTAGAGGAAGGTAGATTTCTCTATTTTTCATTACTTTATAAACAAATACAACAATATTGATTATGTTAAATCAATATTATTGTACTGTTCACATACCCATTTTCCTTTGGGCCTGGGAGAAGAAACACTTCTGGCATTACATGCAAGTTGAAAACTGTTGCACTGCACTAATGTAGGTAAGTTATTAATATGTTTTGCACGGGGTGATGTTACATGTATACATGCCCCAACATGTCCCTTGCACATGGTGATGTTGTAACCTTAGAAATCCTCCCCCTTACCTGAAGATCCTGCCCTATTCCCTACGTCAGCTGTATCCCATTGGTGACGGTCTTTCCCCCCGCCCTTTCCTGCCCGCGGGTTTCAAAAGACCCCGAAGTGGGGTCCCCGGTCTCTTTCCCTTCTTGGATGCTCCCAATAAACATCTAAAGAACTCATCCTGAGGGGGGAGAGCGCTTTTCTTCTTTTGCCTTTTTTCTCGACTATTCCCCCCTCTGCGGTCCTGAGCTAGCCTATTCGGACCTTGGGGGGCAAGGAATACATCAGGCTAGCGCTCCACATGTGGGTCTCCCCCTGCGGTCTGAGACCTCACGATAAAAGGCTTGGGTTTCCACACAGGTGGAAGCATAAAAAGCCTTGGATTGCTAGCCACCACGGGGCTCTGAGCCACGTGGGTGAAGCTGGTAGCCGATCCCAGCCCAAATAGGTTGGCTTCAGAACAAAAGGACTTCATTGCAGCGGCTCCAGACACCTAGAAAACCCCGACTTGGTGAGTGACCCGGCGGGGGTAGGGAAAGACGGAGCCGCAACTTCTCGGCGGCTTTTCAGAGCTTGGCGGAGGGAGCGGCATGGTTTTAGCACCTGCACGGCTTGAAACAGCCCGGCTCGCTCCCTCAGAGCGGCACTGCGGCTTTTGGGGTGGCGAACACAGGTTTTTTTCTCGGCGTGGTGGCGGCTTGGTTTTCCGTAACTGTGGCGTGGTGCGGGCGGCTCCAGCGGGCAGCGCGGCTTGGGTTCTGTGGCGGCAGAGGCGGCCCCACGTGTCCCTGCGGGCAGTGGCGGCTCCTTGAACCTGATTCCGCGGCGACGCGGACTCTGCCCGCTCCCCGCGGCCGGCACTGAGCCCCCATGCTTGGGAGGGGGGAGCGCGACAAGCCGAGGCTTGTGCCTCTCCTGGAGCAGCAAACGCCGCGCGTTCGCAAACCCAGCGATTTTTTTTTCCTCTTTTCCCGGGGGAGAGGGGAAAAAGGTAAAATCATCCCCTAAACTGGTTGTCTGTGCCTGTCTGGGCGAAGGTAGATTTGTTTGAGTGGATTGCATTTTAACATCACCTTGGGCTCCCGGCTATCCACCCAACAGAAAAGCTTTTATTCTTTGCTTTTAGACACCCTTAGTTCTGGAACTATTAAGATTTCCAAAGGGAAGATGCACAAATTCATATGCTGGTTGTGTTTTCATAATTCCCAGTGTGTTCAGCATAAACTCCTGACACTGCAGGCTTGGGACAAAGTGGGAGCTCTGCTCACCTCCAAAACTGAACAGGGCGACAAGGCAGCATGCAAATTTCTTCCACTTTTTCTCACAATTTGAAAAGAAATTGTTAAAGGAAATGAAAACACAGCAATCAGATCCTTCTCTTCTCTCACCTTCTCCTATCTGTTCCTCCAAACCCTCTGCCCCACCTGACTTTCCCCCTCAGCTTCCATATTCTCTCACTATACAAACTCACCCCCACCCCCCCATCCACAGAGTGGCCAGCACATGGCCGGTAGCAGCATGGCTCCTGAGCACGTGGTAGACTCTCCATGTTACCTTTCCCCATCCCAGCATACCTCTTGCCCCTAGTGTTATAAATAAGAGACCAG
>WEIT01014903.1:132581-176711 GCA_013389985.1 Dryoscopus gambensis | reverse complement strand
CGCCTGGGGAGCGGTGCACACGCCTCGCGCCGTGCCCCGCCGCCTCCGCTGCCCACTGCCAGTTGCCGCTGCCCCGGGGGGCTCCTGCAGACCCACTGTGCAGTTTGGGGACACCTGCTGTGCCAGGAGCTGGCGGCGGCCGCGGGACAGAAAAAAAACTGCTCGCCGCGCCGGAACTCAGGGTGAGAAGAGAAACCCATGTTCAGGGGAGAGAGAGAGAGATTTCCAGGGTGTTGATGGAAGCCATCCACAAAAACCACAGCCAGCACTGCCGCGCCGGCTGCTAGGAGTCGCGAGCGGCCCCCGCCCCTACCCACAAAAGCTGCGGGAAAGAAAAAAAAAAACCTGCCGTGCTGTTTTCCCCCTCCCTGTGTTCTTACCTTTCCAGGGGTTCTCTGCTGGTGATAGTCGCTACTTAGGGAAGTCCTTTTGTTCTGAAGCTGACCTATTTGGGCTGAGATAGGCTGCCAGCTTCACCCACATGGCTCAGAGTCCCGTGATAGCTAGCGATCCAAGGCTTTTTATGCTTCCACATGTGTGGAAACCCAAGCCGTTATCGTGGGGTCTGAGACTGTAGGGGAGACCGGTGCAGGTCCTGTGAACGCCAGCTGACCCTGCGGGGTCCTGAGGGTCCGAACAGGCTAACTCAGGGACCCCTGGGAACCGGGAGGGTCAAGAACAAAGACAAAAGAAGAAAAGCGCTTTTTCCCCGCAGGATGAAGTTCTTCAGATGTTTATTGGGAGCATCCAAGAAGGGAAAGAGAGCAGGCACCCCACAGAGGGTTGCTTTTGACCCCGCGGTGAGGAAGAGGCGGGGAAAGGGTCATCACCAATGGCATACAGCTGACATCGGGAAACAGGGCAGGACCTTCAGGTAAAGGGTAGAATTTCTAGGGCTATCACCATCACCACATGCAAGAGACATGTCGGGGCATGTATAAATGTAACATCACCCAGTGCAAAACATATTAATAACTAACTACGTTAGTGCAGTGCAACAGACACCTGTCTTTCAAACCAAGCCAACATCTAAAATGTCCTTGGCTGAGGCCTGGGCTGGGTGAACAGGGGAGCACAAACAGCATTGATTTTACTGTCCTCCAACACCTTTACTGTATTCCCCTAAGAAATGCAAGAGCCAGTTTAGTCTGAACACATGCCTGCTGGGCTCCACAGGCTGGGAGGAAAGAAAAACCCCCCCTGGCTCAAACCAGTTGCAATTCCCAGCCCCATGTGAGCTCCCTGGCACAGTGAGTATAGCCTATTTAATTTTTTACTTGGTATTTTTGGTTGGTTTTGTTTTTGTTTTTTTAATATATATTTTCTCCTTTTGGAGCAGGGCTGGAAGAAGACCAGTGCCAGTATTGCTGGCAGATGTCTAGAAAAAACCTTGAGGAGCAGAGAAAACTAAGTAAATGCAGTATTTTGGGCTCTCACATTTGGCACCCACATAGAGAGGGTGGTTATTTGGGGTTCTAAAGCAGGCTGCCCTCCTGAGCAATGGTTTCTCCAGGATCTGGTTGCCTTTAAGTCAGGCTGATGTGGATCTCCAGAACTGGAGGGAGAGCTTGTATTGTGTTCCATGGAGGTGATGTGCTCCCATTGTTAATTATTCTCCTAGAACTAGAAGTGGGGTCATTATGTCAAGTTGTTACAGACTGGCTGCCACTGTGCAGAGTTTACAACCTGGTATACTGAGCTTGGATTGAAAAGAGGGAAAAAAACAATCTCTTTCCCCTTTGATCAACTAATGTTACTTTTTTCCTGGTTTCTTTTTCTGCCCTAATGTTATCTTTGCAGTGCTGAATCTCTTACTCAGAGTTTTGCTGCATAAAATGTTGGTTTTGCTGAAGATGTTTCTTCTTTCTTTGAATAAATACGAGAGCAAATAGTAATCATCCCGCTGTGTGTTTTGATGGGTTCAGTGGGATCACGCTCCAAGCCCAAGAGAGTTTCTTTGAACAGGGCACCCAAAATTACCTGTTACCATGTTAGGTGACAGAGCTGGCCCATATTTGAGATATGACTAATGCTCATTGTGTCAACAGAGTAGAAAGAAAACATGAGGTTGTTGAGGCTGTGGCTGTGTTTGTTGAATAGTTCGCAGCTGCCCTGGCTGTGGGATTGGTATTTCCTGAAACATCTTCTCTCCCAGTGAAGCTGGAAAGGAATAAAACTCATTGAGAGCCAGCCCATGGCAGGGAGTTGGAATGAGATGATCTTTAAAATCCCTTTCAACACAAACCATTCTGGGATTCCATGACTAGATAAGGTGCAAGTGATCGGTAAAGTCCCCTCCGTCCACTCAAAACTGTTGCTGTCCAGTCCTATGGACACAGGGGACCCTGAAATAGGTGGGAGCTGGACACCCGGTTCCATTGCAGTCCCTACCTCTCCAAGGTGGGTTAGTGTCAGGAATGAGACCACAATCGATTTGGATTTTATAATTTAGTTTATTAAACAAATAGGTCAAATTCCTCTATTTCAAATTAATTTCTCTGGGTAGCAGCGATAAAAGTTTCTTTAAGCTAATCCAGCTATAGACCCACAGCAAGAGCTGCTGCCACACTATTCCTAAGCAGGAACACAGCTTCTCCTGTCTGTGCACAGCGTTTTAACCCCCCATGGCCCCTCCCAGTCCCTCCCATTGTCTCTCTCTCAGGGTCCGGGATGATTGGTTGGGTATAATGTAAAAGTCTTTTTAGTTGGCTCATGTCTAGGGATTATGATTCAAGGTGTTTCACTGGTGGAGTTCTTTCATCCAATGGCTCGCTTGTTGCCAGGGTTATCAGTGTCTTCGTTCCTCCTCCAAGTGATGTCATCAGAGTTTCAGCGGGAAGAGTTCCTCATTGAAATTCATAGTTACCATGACTACCTTACAGTCCAATGGTCGGTTCCTAAATATAGCTCCTTGGAAAATCCCTCTGGAGTCTCTCCTTTATTAGAACCTAACTTGATTCAAAGATTTGTTGTAAGAAATATAGTTTTATAACACATTTTAAATTCTTAGATTGAACAGGAACATTTAACTAATACAGAACTTTAACATGAACATTTAAACATTGCAATAAAGTAAAACTTGGGGTAGGGATAGAACTTGGAGTGGGAGTAGTACTTAAAAGGGAGTTTTGTCTTTAATTCCACAAACAAAATTAACACAAACTAATAATTGCTCTTTGTTAATGCGAAAACCACTTATTTCATTTATAACAGTTAGGATCCGTGCCTGGATGACTTTAATTACTGGGGACCTCATTATTTATCATACACAGACCTGACAGATGCTGTTCCTGTTATTTTCTGACAGAACATTTCATTCCTTGTGT
Organism: Dryoscopus gambensis; assembly: GCA_013389985.1. Taxonomy (NCBI): domain Eukaryota; kingdom Metazoa; phylum Chordata; class Aves; order Passeriformes; family Malaconotidae; genus Dryoscopus; species Dryoscopus gambensis. The sequence goes on along the minus strand of WEIT01014903.1, from coordinate 173,385 downwards.
AGCTCCTGTGGTCTGTCTGCACTGTTGATCCCCAGGGAGACACGGGAGATGTGGATGATTTTCTTTTTCCATGGACTGTGGGCTGTGATTCCCTGAAAATACCTTAGCCAGTGTTGCAGTGACCACTCTTGCCCACCAGCTAGCTCCCAGCGGTTTGCAGCAGGAGTGGGGATTGGCCCCAGATCCTAGAACTGGGATCACTCCTTTGGAGCCTCAGCCCTGGCTCTCGGAGAGCCTCAGCCCCAACGTCAGTGGGTGCCAAGCAGCCCCCAACGAGGGAGGAAGCAAAGGAATGCGAGGAGNCATATAAGGGGAAACTGGTGTGGCTTGGGTGACAGACAGGGAACCGTCTGGAACAAGGGGAGGGGTTGGGGTGACTGACAGGGAAAGGACTGGAAATAGAGGCGGGGAACAACCATATAGGGGGGAATAGAGGAGTGGCTAGAAACTGGGATATACTAACCGGGGATAAGGGATAGGGGAGAGACAGGGGCAAACCATTACAAACTGAAATATACAGAAATCCATGAAATACAACTGAGCAAACTTAAAACATACATCACCACAAGCCAGAAAGCGATGCTGTGTCTCTCTGTTGTTCCACACATTGTTAAGCTTTAATAGATGCTGCACAAGCCAGGGTCTAAGGTAATTCTTGCCTGCATGTTACCTTTTTTCTTGTCCACTGGCACAGAGAAACACTAAGACTGGTGGTTTTGATGACAAATATTCTCTGCTGCACAACTAAATTTGGAGATTTGATTGAGGTACCCAGAACACACATGCTGAAGTGTTTGGAAGGAATAGGGACCCTTGTGCTTCTAGATTGAATTCACAAGTTGTCTCACAGCGAGGGCTGGGAGAATGTCATGGAAAGGGGGATGTAAAAGTTTTCCCATTTCCACAAATCCTCTGCTGCTGGTAAATGTCAGGAAAAGGCTTTTACCCTGGAGGAACTGGCCATGGAAGCCTTTGGAGGATGCCTGGGTGTGATTTGTGTATCCTCTTGCCTCAGCTGGAGGGAAGAGAAATTCTTGAGACCATATGGAAAAGTGCTGCTGGATGAGCTGAGGTGCTTTACAGACCATCAGTACTTGGATCTATATGCAAAACCTTTGTTATTGCTGAGAGACTTGCTGGAGATTCATGGTTTGAAGGGGAGTTGAAATTAGCACTTTAAGCACCACTAAAATCTACTCTTTCAGCTTAATTATTAAACTTAGCTTCTAAACTTTATGCAATTGTTGTTCAGAGGACAATTGTATTTTCTAGGTCACTCATCTCTTCCAGAACTTATAATTTTTTCATTACTTTTTAATTTTTTTTTCAATCTTATTGCATTTCTTGCCTATTAACTCAAGTGATTTAAGATACAACAGTCAGCGGTACATGCTTATTTTCCTTAATGAGGATGCACAACTTGGATCTCATCCAAGGTTGTGGTGAGGCTGCACCTCGAATAGTGTGTTCAGGTTTGGGTCCCTCACTACAAAGAAGACATTGAGGTGCTGGAAGTTGTCCAGAGAAGGGAACAGAACTGGAGAAGTGCTACCAAGGAGGGGGAAGTTTTCCAGCTCTGTCTGGAGCAGTTTTTTTGGGAGGCTGGAGGTTCTTGGATGTGCCTGGGTGGTGATCATGAAGTGTTTGGTGGTGAGGAGGCTGCTCCTGCTTGCAGGATGCTCTGAGTTCCAGCAAGGGTTACACAGTGTAACAGGTGATAAACTCATAGTTAATTGTTAATGTATTTCTGTGTACTTTGTGAGACTTCAGACCAGCAAACAGTTTGCTGAATGTGTGTGTATAATGAGATGCTCAAATATGATGAATCTTAAGAGTTAGAGTAGCATTACTGAAAAAATACACTATTTCCCCCTGGATGTATCATCTGTGGAGTCTCATAGTGCTCACATAACTCACCTCTTTTCTGATGTGTATGAATTCCTGGTGGTTGTTTTCCCAGCACTGCTTTGAAAATAGATACCAGTGACTATATTTTTGGGGGGGAAACAAAATTTAAAAATCCGGGTGTGCCAATGTGTTTCACCAAACAAATTGCCCTGTTTATTAACCTTAATAATATTTATTTTCCCTGCAGGCCATGAGGTGGTTCATGCACTGCGTGAGTGCTAAGGCTGGCATTTGGATGCCTCATCGTGCCCAGTTTCTGCTGGTTCTGTGAGGTGTTTTGAGTTCACAAAGAGCATCCTTCTCAGCACAGTGGAGTCTGGTGAGATGGTGATTACACATCCTACTGATTTCCAGAAAGCAACTTGGAAACATCTTTGGTGCAACTGCTAAAATCTGGTGAACCTTTTGTCCTCAGGACACCTCAGCAAACCTGAGCTCACCTTTGGAGTCTCCAACTGCAACAGCAGCCAGGCTTCTCTCTGCCCTCTTGCCTCGGTTTAAAGTTGGGTTAAAGATAAAGAAAGGTTTTTCTAATGCTTAATATCACCATCCAAGACTTTCCTCTGGTTTGATTGTGTGTGCTGGGGAGAAATACCTATATCTGGTGATATTGTGGTGGGGGCATCGACGCAGTCTGAAGGAGCCCAGCAACCAAGCTGCTGCGCCTTGCTGTTTTAGATGTCCCGGAGTGGGATTTTTGTTACAGCAATAAATGGCAGAAATTCGTTACAAAAGTAACAAACCAGGGCTGGTACCCCCTGCGCTCCCCTTAGCACACACACCCTGCAAACCCAGGCAGCAACACTAAAAGCCCAATCTGAAAGGCCTCTTTTCAGCCAGGCTGCTTCTAAGAACTGGCCGTCTTTGCCAGATGTTCACAAACACACCCTGGAAGCACCAAGCCCAGCTCCAGGATGGCAGGTCTGTGCCAAGTCCCCATCCCAGCTGTCATGGTTTGACACTGGACACAATGCCAGTGCCCCATGAAAATATATTTTTTACTAATAATGGTTGTGAGATGTGATCAGGAACAGAGCAGAGCAGGCTCAGACTTAGGAATAAGAGAAAAAAAAAACTTTAATAATCTACATTAAAGGAAAGAAACACACAGGGAACATGAAAACTCTCCGAAACATTCCTCCTCCTCCCAACTTCCACCCTTCCCACAATCAGACAAAACCTTGGATTTCCTGATCGGTTAACAATACTCAAATAATCAATTCTCAGTCCATCTAAGAAGAGAGGAGTCTCTCTTGCAAACCATAGTGTCCTTCCATGTCTGGTGCTCTCACCACCATCCGTGGACCGAGACTGCCCTCAGGATTCAACGATGCTTTGCCAAGTACCAGAAGCTCCTTTTTTGGGACAAACAGTCCTCCCCATTTTATAACCCCTGGGGCCGAGGGTTTCTTCTGCTCTGAAGAGAGGGGGCACGACCACACCCTCTTCCTGGTCTTCTGCTCCGAAGACAGAGGGCATTACCCCACCCTCTTCATCCTCTCTCCTTTTTCGTCCACTTGGCATCAGCATCACTGCAGCAGGTCGCCTTATCTGGCATCCAGCCACTGCATCCACCTAAATGCAGTCTCATGTATTAAAGACAGATTGGGTCAGTTTATGGCTATACAAGAAAAGTCCAGCCAAAAGCCACTCCATCATCTCCTCCCACTTTGGATTCTTCCCATCAATTTCTCTAACATCACAGGATTCCAGGCTGTCTCTCTTCTCACTCCAAAGCACTGCACAGGAGGATTAATGTTTCATAAAGATTTCTTTTCCCAAGGAAGGGAAGGGTTAAAAAAGTCTCTGTCTCTACTGCCAGGACTCTCAAGGCCAGGAACTTCCCCCACTCCAACTCCTCGTCTCTCTCTCTCTCTCGGGGGGGGGCGGGGCGCGTAGAGAACCATCTCTTCGTCTCTCCACCCTTCCATCCTGCAGAAGCTGGCTCAGTCCATTCCCTTCCACCCTCTCTCTCTCTCCGGGCTCCGGCCTTCCTCTCTCCTCAGGCCCCATGGCTTCAGGCCGCATGGCTGCCCCTCCCCCACCCAGGCCCAGGCCCCAGGCTTCAGGCCTCAGGCTGGGCGGAGGAGGACATCTGCTCCCTTCACTGGCTGGAACACAAAAGGAAGTTCCTCTGGGATTCTCTCCTTTATCTCCCTATGTTCTCAGAGGTGACGAATCTCCTCAGTGGCCACACCAGATGTCAATACTCACTTCTGACCCATGATTGGTTTGACTATACCTTCCTTAAAAAACTCCCTTCCTGTCAAACCAGGACACCAGCAGCCACCCAGGGAGTAGATGAGGGAGCTCAGAAGTCTTTACACCACTTTTTCCCTGCAGGTGTTTTCTCTGAAGTCCCTGTGCTGTCAGCTAAAAAAGATAAATCCACCCTGGCACCATCCAAGAGAACAGAGTTTCCCTCTTTTTTGAGCTTGCCATAGGCAGAGCCCTTCCTCTCAGAGACCTTGCAGGAGGGTACACCAAACAGCTGCTATGATATAATCCAGAAGGGATATTAAATCCAAATCAAGCATCTGCATCTCCCTCACCCCTCACTGGTCTGGAGCACCAGAACTAGAAGCACCCTCAGCCTCTTTGACATCAGAGAAATATGTTTTATAGGGAGAGACTTTTCACAGCCACACACACGTGGGATGAGCAGAAAGTTCAAAGCCAAGAGTAAACACATTCAAAGTCTTAGGTGTTTCACTTGCTGCTGCATAGTCAGGCAGAGAAAAGCCCCTGGCGTGCAGGCAGGGACTCAGAGGAGGGAATTTATGTATTCCCTGCCAGGGAATGTTCCCAGGGAGCAGGTGAGGAGGAGGAAGGAAATCCCTGCTGTCACATGAAAGCAGGTGAGACGGTCCTGAGAAGTTTCTGCCTCCAGAGTGGCCTCCAGCCAAGGCCCAGAGGATGGATTTGGACCGGCTTGTGTTGCTGTGGAGACTGCAAGGATTTTGAGGATGCCAGGAGGATCATTCACAGGTAAACTGACTCCCCTTGCTCCTTCTGCTCTCACATCCAGGGATCATCTGGGGGAGTCTAAGGCATGGAAACAGAACCTTGGCTAAGGTTCCTACCTTCCCACTGCACAGCCAGTCTGTGGGATCCGGAGCTCCATGAAGCTCTAACATGGGAGGATGAGGAAGCCTTCAGAAAACCAGGATATCCCCAAGCTCTTCCAGTCAGACTCAGCAATTTAGGAAGATTATTAAGTTCCACAGACCCTGTCCCATCATCTCCTTCCCTTAAGGGTCTTTACCCCCTCCCACTGACACATGTCATGGCAAGGTTCTGGGGAGATGAGACCACTTCCCTCAGGTTCAGCCCCTCCCACCACCTTCAGCCCCACACTCCAAGCAGCACAGTCTGTTCAGAGATGGACCCAGGGACCCTCCCTGATGCCATCCAGAGACTGATGATATTTAACAACCAGCTCGTTCAGCCCATGGCCTGTTCTCAATTTGCTCTCAGGAGCATAGTGCTGCTGCAAATAAAATTCTACATCAACCCATCCTGGCAGCACACACGGAGAGCCTCCAGGCCAGGGGTTAAGTGCTCCTGCTACAAAGCACAGTCTCCACACAGGTCACTGGTAAATACAGCAGAACACTTATGTTTTTAACCCACTCACTCCTGCAGAACCACATATACATGAATTAAACCCTCATCTCTGTCAGGTGCTGTGCTCAGCAGAATCTTCTCCCCGCCTCTGCAGCAAAGCTACCAGTGCCTGCTGGGATCAAAATGTGAATTTATGGAGAGGTGCCCAGAAGATTAAGGATGCTCTGACTCCTGCACTGGAGAAGCAGCTTTTTAGCCTATTGCCTTACAGCTCCCTGAAGCTTCCATCCCATGCTGCTGCTAAGGATCACAGCCAGGTGATCTGCACGTGGTCCCACTGAGACCTGAAAGCAGGAATGGCTCCACTCACCCTCACTTTCCCTACCTTACTCTACTTTGTCCTATCAAAACTGTCTTTTTCTGGCTCATCACTGTTGCCCCTTGCTGTGCACATCTGGCAGCCTTTGTCACCACAACAAAGCCACCGATGCCACTGACCGAATTGCACCTGCTCTGGAGACCACCCAAATTCCTGTGTGGTGACACCAACTTAAGCACCACACTCAGCTGGACCAAAGGACACCTCAACTTGAGACCTGCAGTTCTCAAACATCTCCCAGAAACACTCCAAGTCAAAGGATGAGGAGGGTTTATGTGCTTCATCAGGTGAATATCACCTTTTGATGGGGTAACAGAGGGAAAGGCTCTGGGCACTGCATCACCACCTGCTTGAGCTCCTCATGAGCACCTTTAATCTCTTCTGTTGGCCAGGGCTGGATGATCAAAACCACGCTTCACACAAATATTGCTCTGCACATCAGAGACAAGTAAGGCTGGTAAAATCAATCCACCCACGTTCCATCCACTTGTTCCTGTGCACAGAAGGGGTTTGACATCCATCACTGTGCCTTTGCAGAAGGGCTACAAACAGCTTCAGGAGAAGGGAGACAAACTGACCCAGTACTTCCTCTGCTCAGCATTCCCAAAGGTGCTTCTCAAACATTCTGTTTCCTCACCAGAGAGCTACACTGCTCCTCTTAAAGAACTTTTTCAAAATCAGTTTTTCTTTTGAAATGCAGCTCTCTACAACACCCTACAAGTCTTCTTCCAACCAACTGCTTCACTGTGCTCTGAATCGTTCAATTTTGAGTGTCTTATCACCATGAAACTGCGGATATTTCCCCAAACTACCCCAGGCCTCTTTGCTTGCACAGCTGATACCAGGAACACCTGAGACCTGCCTTAGCATCTATCTTCAAGCAGCTAAGTTTCAACATGACTATTCAGAAGCTGTGGTCAAAATCCATCCTAAAAAAAAAATCGATGCCAAGTGCTTGGCAGTCTGTGCCAAAGCACGGAACTAATAGACTTTGATTCCAGCCTGATGTATTTATTTTGCAGAACTAATAGAATTTATCAAAGGAAAAATCTAGTACCCAAATTCAATTCTGGAATTCAATCTGCGGCCTCTGTAATTTGTTTCTCTTGTAGGACGCCCTACCTGAGGGTGCAGTCCAAGAATTGCTTTGGGCTGCAGATATGCTTTGGCATCATTTAAAATAAATTTAGTTTAACATCAAAACTCTTTCCCAAGTCGTTGTGACAAGCCAACAGACGGCATTTTCTACGACAGCATCTGCTCTTTCCTCAGTGTCTGAATAATTTAACCAGAATATGGAGGTTCCAGTGGAACCAAGGAGCCCATGTTTAAGGAGAAACAGGACATGCAAGTGCTTCCTGTTCAAAATTTCTAAACCTTCTTGTTTCCTCCTCTCCCTCTCTTCCTCCAGACCTATTGGGAACTGCACAGATCATTATAGAGGAAAATTAATTCTGTCTATTGACCTCTAAAACAACATTCAAGTGGCAATGACTCTTAGGTCATTTCACTGACATGAGAGGGGAGGAATTTGTGCTTGAGGTCACACCTCAAAGAAGAATAGAAAGGAATGACACACAGGAACAGAAACAGCTTTGAGCTTCACAGACTGTTAGTTTTAGGTGTTCTGGAAGAGAGACTTAAACCAAACAGTTACTTCCCCATATAAAACAGCAGCAGCAGCAGCAATACAGTGAACACTAGCCATAATTAGCTGATTCCTGCCCTGGGCTCTATGACTTTAATTATTTGGCCATCCACAGAAACTGTCACTGTGAGGTCTTTTCCACGCCCTCACATCTAGGAATTTTAAGATTTCCTGCTGTCCTTCTGCCCAGCTCCATTCCTGAGGCCTGTGGGTGTCACAGGCTCTGAGCACGCAGCCAGCACAGGCTGCAAACCAGGCCCACCCCTGTGGCTCCCAAGGAAGTGCAGGAGGAAGGCCAGGGACAGAAACAGCTTGTCACTGCAGAGCGCCTTGGCTCTGCTCGCTCCCACAGGCTGTGCCAGCAGTCACCTGCATCCTGGGAATGGAGAGAAACATGCACAGGGATCTTCCACAAGCAGCCAGAGAGAGCAGCAGCCCCAGCTCTCCCTCACCTGTGCTCCAGCGGCTGCTTTAACGCTACTCAGGATCTGGGCCCTTGGTTTAGCATCCTGCCTCCTTCTCTCCACAAAGGTCATCAGGATCCGGAAATACCACAGAAGACTCCAGGCATGGTTATACATCAATACCTGCACAGTCCATCTCACCATCAGGGAAAGGTCTTGTGGGTTCGGCAGGACATGGTGGGAGGAGGGGGAATTAAAGCGAGCCCATGAATAAAGAGAAGAAACATTCTGGAAGTTAAAGTGTTTATTGATGTGTTTAAACTTTATACATTCCCCACAGACCACACTAAGGAGTTTGCAGGTAAATCTGTGCATAGTGGGAAGAAACATGGAAAGGGGAAGAAAAAATAAAGTCACAGGAAAAATAGAAAAAATACACCACAGGTTACCAGAACCTCCAGATTTAAAAAAAGCTGTAAGCATTAACACCAACTATACAAGCATTACAAAGACATGATGGTGAGTGGAACAATGCCCCTTATGGTCTTCTTGGGGCCTATGCATCCCATTTCCCTTAAAGCAGGCAGCATCCCTTTCCCAATGTGTCACTCTCTTCCCTGCCCAGCTAAGAGAGCTCTGTGTTTGTCAGCTCCCAAGGTCCCAGTTATTGCAGTGATTTGTCGTTTCTGGCCCAACATCACCCAAGAAGATGCAGAGGCTTAAAAACCTGCGGCTCTTAACTACTTACCATGTTGGCGAGGCAGGAGGGCTGGGGAAATTAGAAAGTAGTAGCAAGAGGGGGCTGTTAATGCCAGGTGAGTACTGAAGGAAACTGGCTGAGAACAGAGGATTTCAATTCAATACCAGAACTTCCAACTCTAGAGCAGAACTGAATCTGGAAGGGCAATGTGCAGGCCCCAGTATGCACAAACCATGTTCTAACATTCCACTAGAGTAACTATAAACAGAGATGCTAGAAGCCTTTTAACTCCTTGCCTCCAGGGAGTCTTGATTCCTAGAGCCCAAGCTGCTAAGCAGCAGGGTGCACACCACTGGCATATGAGGATGGGTTTTTTTCTTTCTTTTCTTTTTCTTTTTTTTTTCTCGTTACAAGGAATTTTGTTAGTTACCATTCCAAATTGCTTCCTTGCCTATGCTGTAATAGCTCCTATCCCTAAATTAATCTCTTTGCAACTCCGAGTGAAATTCACTTTAAAAAAAAAAAAAAAAAAGGAAAATAAGAATACTGTTTTATATATAAAAGCCAAAATGACTGAAGAGCCACAACTGTCTCCTTTTTTCAAGGTGGGCTGGTACAAACGACCCTCAATATACAGGTGGTCTATCAGAATTAAAAATCAACATTTCCCATTTTTATATATATAGAGCTTGTATCAGACAACAGTACAACAGAACTGGTATTTTTCAGATTATTTTTAAAAAAAAGAAAACTACATCTCAGTCAAATATCTGCAATAGATCCATTTTTCCCATTTAAGGAGATTTATATATCATATTGTTATATTATCATTTCTTCACCCATTTAAAAGAATGGAAATTGCAACTCTACAGTAGTAATTATAGTCTTAATGATCCAGGAGTTCTGAATGTAAGATGAAGTCCTCTTGAAGCAACTGTTGGTCAGTAGTTGATCCAAAACACTGGACCACTTTGGCCCTTCGCCCCACACCTTTTCTTGTCAGGGCTATTCTATCTTCATCTCTTTTATATCTGCATCTGCTCCAGGTATTTGTAAGTGGGATTCTCGTAGCCATGGTTTTGCATCTTGCTCAGATGCCGCTCCTCGGGGGTGAGCATCGGGTCAACCTTTGGAAAAAACACACGATCCTGGTCAAGGAGAAACTTCCAGGACTGATTCCACAGAACAAGAGGCAACAGACAAACATTGAGTGAATACTGTGGTGAGCAGTCAAGAGGAAAAAAAGGTAAACTGCAAAAGGTAATTTTTTTTAAAGGAGTTGCTTGTTCAGGAGCCGATGCCTCCTGCCCACCCAATCCCCTGTGGGGATGTTCTCACAAATCTGTCATTGCTCAGCCAACACCACAAATCAGGGACCCACTTCTCTCATTAAAGAGGTTGTTATGATCTCCTGCATGGATGGGGCAAAGGAAAAAGCAGCTTTCTCTGGGCTCCATTAAGTTGTCATTAGAAATGTGCAAGGAAGAAGGAGCTGCTTTTTAGGATTTGGCAAATCACAACATCTTAATTGTCAATTAGCCAGGAGGACAAATTGCTATGGATTGACTGACTGACTGCCCTGCTAAACGTATCGCCTGAAAAGCCCATTTACTGCTAAATCCTACCCTGAGCCAACCAAGGAAGCCTAATTGAATCCTAGTGATAAGCACATGCAGCTATGGAGTGGCAGGTGCCAGCACAGCACACCAGGGACTGGCACCTGCACACCGAGGAACGATGCTGTGATGGTGTCAGCAAGGACAGGGTTAATTCCTACCCAGCCAGGAGCAGAACTGTCCACGGCCTGGCAGCTCCTGCCATCCTCTACCCCCCCACACAACATGTGATTCAACATTGACTATTTTCATCCTCCATTATGGAGCTATTTCTCACCTCCACAATTCCATGGCTGATAGTCCCATACTGCCTCTTCCTCAGCATCACCAAGCTGATGACTATAACAGTAGCTATGGCAACAGCAATCACCAACAGCCCAATAAGGGCACTGCTGCTGAAGCTGAAGTCATCGCGAAGGGAGTTGTCATTATCCTGGAGGGAAGAGAACAGAGCAGGCTGAGGAAGATGCACTGCTGAACACAAACCTAAACCATGGCCACTATCAAGGTCTTTGACCGTGGTATTGAGCCATGACTTATTATACACTAGCCAGCGTATATATTTCACCCCTAAGTATTCCACCCCTAAATATTTCACCTCTAAATAGTCCATCAAAAGGATAACGAACACAAAATTCTTTCCCCACTTAGTATCTCTGGACGGGCACTGGCCCACATCACTTCCTTATCCAACAAAACACTTTTGCAGTAGGAGTCAGGTTAGTATCCAACATTTGTTCACTGTTTACATCTTTATGCAGAAGGGCTGTACTGTGTTTCACTCTGCATGAGCCCCCAGAGCAGCAGCCAGGCACCAAACCCTGAATTCAGTAAAAATGGGAATGAAAATCCAGCTTTAGGAATTTGCCAGTTCCTGGGTTCAGCAGCCACAAACATACCGGCTCATCCACCAGCCCTCCGACACGCTCCGCGTTGAATATCATCTCCTTCACATCAAGGGTTTCATCAATTACCTAAAAACAGCCACAAAAGTGTTTTATGGAAGGATCCACACAAAACAGGGAGGAGCAGAAAGAGGAAGACAGACAAGAGACCTTTAACAAACACTAGCAAATGCTCAGGACCACTTACCATCTCCCCCCTGCTCTCAGCAGCATGGAATGTTCTCCAGCTCTTACACAGTTACCAGAGGTAGTATTGCAACTAGTAACCTCCAGACTACCTCAAACTAAAGCCCCAAAGAAAAAAAACAATAAAAGAATAGGTCCTAACTTTGGACCCAGCATTTCTGTCACGTAAGATCTAACCTATGGCTTTAAAACAGTATTGAAAGGAAACTCAAAACCTGACTTTTCAATTTTTTTAAACCCATGGAACTGAGGTGAAGTAGTTGTCACGAGAACCTAGAGAATTCTTAACACTGTGGATACAGACAATTCCTGCTGAGTTGCTCACTTTCAGAGGAAGGTGAGGCCTTTCCTCCCATGAAAAGTAAGTGGGAACACAGATGGAACAACCAGCATTCAGTGTGTTCAGACGGTGAGCTACCTAGTGAAAGTAAAGGGACATCAAAGGGTCTCTGCTTGGGAAAAACATTCCTAAATCAGAGAGTTCTCAGACTGCCAAAGATCTGAAGCATTCTCCTTCCCTCCTCCTCCCACCCTTCTGATGCTAATCAGTATTAAGAGCCTACAACAGTCACCAAACCGACTCCCCCACACCATATGGATAACGAACACACTGACATTCTGTGAGCAGGAACGAGACATGGAAACAAGCAATGCTATTAATTAGTGTCCATGGCAGGTTTAGCTTCACAAAATAAAGGTGGAGAGCTCACCACATTTTCATCCACCTTGTTCTTGCTGTTAATCACTTTTTCTTCAGCGCCAATCAGCCCGTCCAGCTCGGTCAGGCCAGAACCTGCACCAAAAGAGCAAGGAGAGTCCATCAGCCCTTAGGAACATTTTGGAAGGGTCACCTACTCTATGTAGAGCTGCCATGGCTCGTGTGTTTAACTGCACAGACCGCTGAGTATTAACCTGTCCTCATGCTGCTGTGTCAGAAGGCAGCTCACAAGCTGCAGTGACAAATGATTAGGAGGGCTGTTAATTAGGGGAAATGAGGTGGCAACGAGAGGAGAAGACAGGATTCATCACCAAAATCACGCTGAGGTGTCAATCCAGACAAACTGCACTATTAAGTGCTTCTGTTAGATGGCCCCAGACAAGGCATAACACACACTGAGTGCAGTGATGTCTGCAGGTGTCACCCCAGGTCACCAACAACCTTCCAGGACCCTGCATGGAAGTGGACACACATCTCTCTGCCAAGAGCCAGCACACACGGAACGCTGTTAGCGTCACCCATTCTGGTGGGATCAGGCGCATCAGCAAGCGCCTCGGGAATGAGAATTCCAAGGTCACCTGGCATGGCTCTGTAATGAGCCGCTGTCCTGTATCTGGCACAAGCCCAGACACAAATCCCAGGGCAAGGGAGGAGCAGAGAACTACACCAGCCTTTGTACCAGAACATTACTACCCCATTTCCAGCCTGGAAGCAGCACTGGCTGAGGAGAAGAATATCAATTAACAGTAGGCCCTGTATAAACTGTTTTGATCCAAAGTGTTTATAAATAGATCAGATCAGTAAGAGAGTCTGAGGCAAACTGCCCTGACCTAACACGGCATGTTAGGAGAACACCAGTGTTCCACTGGTGGTACAGACAATATAATGACCTGTGACTCACTAGTGCAAAAGCAGGACAGTGAAGCCTCAAACCTGCAGTGAGATCTTTCCAGTGATGTGGAGGAAGTTCTACTATAGCACTTCAGGCTCTTCTGGTGATTGCAAACCCCCCCTCTCCCTCCTTCCCCTCGAACTGCTGAGCTTGCAAGGTGCCCAAGACATTATGCCAAACTGCTGCTGGAATTGGCAGCATGTTCTTTGATGAGATGCAAGGAAAGGCTACTTGGCCTAACGCAAGTTTTTACAGTGACAAGCTTTTATTGTCTGAAAATGCCACGGAAATAACATTTCACTATGAAGCATCTCAGGTTCTAGTGCATCACATTTTTCTTTGGAGGCAGTAATCAGATTCCAAGCACAGCCAAGACTGCCAGTCTGACATCTCACAATTGTCGAAGCAGGTCATATTATTATGGAAGTCAATGATTGGGATTTTTAGGAGAGACCAGTCACAAATAGTTTATACAGAACTACTGTGTCAGCTTTTGGCCTATAGTTGCTTTATTCCAGTCTCAGGAGCCAGCCCAGCAGTCTCCAGGGCTGAGAGTTCAGCTGCTGCACTGAGCTCTGCTATTTGTCTCAGGGTGTTGTACCAAGTAACAGATCCAGTTCTATGTAGCTCAAAGGTAAAGTTTAAATTGTATACCTCCCAGGGAAAAAAAACCCAAAAGCACACACCTGCACAAATCACCTCCCCGCCCATCCAAAACTCCCTTGAAGCCCTCAAGCAATTCAACAAAAAGGGCAGGGAGAGGAGGAACAAGAGTAGGACAATTGTTGTCCCCAGGTCATCAGACTCTTTTATTTGCCCAGAGAGGGCAAACTAGCACAAATTTAAGATCTTCAAGTCAACAAAGCAGTTGTCCAAAAATTTAATAAATAAAAATCAAACTGAAGTCTGTCCCAATTCTTGCTAGAGCAGTCAGCACTCTGAATTAGCTATACACTGTGGCACAAGAGGGATAAAGGTGACTTACATTTGTAGAGAAACACAGATAATGAGAATAGTTTCAAGCTATTTAGCCTTCACCATGTTACAAAACTGTATGTGCTCACATGAAATGTTTATTAGCAAAATCTTTTGCTCTCCCTTGAGGTCTACATAATATATTTGGAACCAAAGGCAAATTAAAGCACTGTGTTTACTCCACACACAGCTCATGTAGCCCTACTCTGCAAGAGCCTCCCATTTCTACTCATCTTCTCCTGATTCCATATCACTAACAGAGACATTATTTAATGCTAATATTTCTATGCTGCTTTTAAAACCACTTTTTAGCCAGGCACTGAGCTACTGCAGAATTAATCCTGAGTTAAGGGAGAAATGGAAAACCACACACACTTAGTTGGTATGGAGAGATGCTACGTGTGGGAAGGTGATGCCAAGGAAAGCACAAACACGGAGGAGGAATCTCCTGATTTATCTGTCCCGTACTAGCTGCACTCCATAAGGACATTTAGATGGCAAACAGCCTGTGTCCTGAAGAACACTCATTCCTAGTTTAGTGGTGTCATGGGGCATCAAGGACAGGTTCCACAGGAGGCAGAAGAGCCTCTGGACTATTCTGCATATGAGCACCGCAAGGTTTAATCTGAGAAGTGTCACACAGGGAGAGATACAAGGCACCACTGCAGACATTGGCCAAGGCCACTCTTCCCAAGGGCTAAGAGCCACTCCAGGCACTCTGAGACCCTAGTGAGCCCATCAGGGAGGAACACACACACAATTAGACGCTCAGACTAGCTGGCTTCTTTGACACTAGGCCTAAACAAGCAAAACTGAACATTACTGATCTAAGTGAAAGCACGGAAATGAAAATCAAGGTGAGTATGGAACTAAAATGAAGCTATCAAACACACTGAGGAGGTAGGAGAGTGATTGAAAGCACTGTGAGGAAGCAGCTTAGAACCAACCTTTTTTCATTGGATGGTACAAATCCGGCTGAGGATCTAGCAGGAGGGAAAACAAAAACAAAAATAGCAGAGAAAGGAGATTAAGAGAGAAAGGAAAAAAGGCTTGTGTATGATTTCTGACTCAGACCCTGGGAAAAGCTTTTTGTCTACAGCTTTGAGCTCAGGACACTGTTCAAGCGTTTTTAAAATAAATATACACGCACACACCAGCTGTCAACACCCAATGATACAAAAAAATAGAGATATATATATTAAAAAAAAAGGGAATTCCTGCAGCCCTTCAGCAGGTCACAGCACAAAGATTTAACACTACACAAGAACATTTTTGTTAAAGACTGAAAATTGATTCCAGAGTCAAGACACGCTGTAAAAACTTAACACTCGCTGCAAAGTGAAGAGAGGACAAGTGAAGAGAGGACAATTTTGCAAAGAGAAGAATTTGAAAATCAAGAGAGCAGCTCAGCAGACATTACTCGCAGCACTGCTTCTCCAGTGAGTGAAGGGTCCTGTGAGGGCAACTGCTTTACTCTACATCACGCAAAGGGATGGAGCTCTCTCTGTTCCAGCTGAGCCTACTGTCTAAGGAAAATCACCAGTGAACCTAATGTTCAGTTCCACATACCTTCACTTTCAGGCAAGGCTGGGAAGGTTTTCACCTGGAACGGGCGGAAAGGTTTGCCATCCAGGGGAATTTCTTCACTCTCCTCTGAGCTCACTCTGACATCCACCTGGGACTCAGAAATGGAGGATGTGAATTGATCCATGTCTGCACGCTGCTCCTGAAGCAGCTCATCTGAAAGGAATAAGAGGAATTATTACACAAACTGCATGAAACCTGGCAGGGACAGAGCAGGACAGATGGTTTGAACCAGGCTGAGGCAAGGCTTCCAGGTTATTTTATCTTGCATATCTCATCTGGAATTCTCAGTAAAGGTGTTGGTGAGAAATACATTCAAATAAGGACCAAGAGGTTTGATGTGGCAAGAGGTTTTCGCAAGATGGGATTAAACCATAAAGAGAGAAAGCATCTGGGGTTTTTTTACGGATCTTTTTAATCTCCCTTAGAGAGACAGCTCTGCTGTTCTGAACATTGTTGATTTTTTTTTTAAATGGACAGTTAAAATTCTTGGGAACAAGCTATTCTGACTGGCTGGTTTGTAACATCCAGAGAGGACCTTCCCTGAGCCCAAGTGCTTGTTGTCGAGGGCGCCTCCTCAAAGGAGATTGCAATCTTTTGGGAGCTCAGTAGATAAAAAAACTTGGGAGTCTTAACACAGCAGCATAGGGGCTGGCACACACACTCACCAATCTCATCCTGGATTTCTTCAGCCACATATGGCACCTTGTAGAGCAGAGACAAGCTTTGATTCATCCGCTCCTCAATCACATGAAGATGTGTCATCACCTGCAGATGTACAAGAGTGTGTTGGAGTAAGCAAAGACTGTCAGTTATTTCACAGTACCAGTTCTTTCCTTGCACAATAAAGTCTCTATTACTGGTGGTTCTGCCATGGCAATAGAGCAATAGGGGACACAGATCCATGCAGTCCAGTTCTCTGACTGATGCTCTCATGCTTCACTGGAACTGGCTGTCTGTACACAGTGTATTGGGAGTTTGGGAAATGTTGGGAGTGAGAGAGGATTCAGCTGACTCTCACTGTAAACAGCTCTCCATTGGAAACACTAAAATGCCATCAAAGCTGGTATTTCCCATACCTAGTTGTAATTCATCTCCCACAGCAGCTGCAAGTGAGTGCTTTATTAAATGGATTATTATTCCTGACTGCTAGAAAAGATACAGGCAAAAAGAGCAGACAGGGTATTTTATCAGCCCTGGTTTCAGAACAAAGGTGCCTTTCAAACCACCTGAGGCATTACATTTGTCCTACACCCACTCACTGGCAGCAGTGTTCTCACTTCCTTTGAGAAATACATTCAAGCTCTGGGCAAGCTCAAATCACTCCTCCCAAGCACATTAAATCCAGCAGTGAAGTCAGGCCTGACCTGAAGAGGGTGCTGCATAATCAGGGATCATGGAGAGCACAGAAAACATTTATATGGATGGCCAAACATTGCAAAAAGCTAAAGAGTCAGATGGACCTGTTTCACAGTCTGATGTGTGGCTGACCTTTAAGAGCAAGGACAAAAACAATTTAATTTTGCATGTGGCAGCTTGTCAATCAAGGAAATCGACTGAGGAGCTTAAAGTGCATCTGAAAAGGGAATGGAAATTGAATGGTACCACCCACATCCCTTGCATGTCGATTTGTTGACACTGCAGCCTTCAGAATAAATTAAGGACTCTTAAGGGCTTAGCTTAAGAACACAGTTCCTCGGGCTGTGCTTGACATATCTCTGAAAACGTGACCACAAATTCCACATGGAGAGCCAAGCACCCCCACAACCAAAACAGTTGCCACCACTCCTCCTGAGGATGTGCAGCTGAACAAGAATTCCACAGGCAGTGGGAGACCAGGAAACATGAGGTGAAGGTTCACTGCCAGCACCCAGAAACAAGGTGGAACCCACGGAATCTGCCACCTCCCAGTGTGAGGTTTGCTTCTGGAAGATCACCAGTGACACCACTCTGCCCCTCACCAGAGATGACAGCAACAGGCTCCAGTCCCTGTCCTATCCTTAACCCAGGATATTTCCACTCCTGGTTATACAGTTTTTTAAGCATTTTTTTCTCAGTGCCTCTTTCTTCCTCTTGGCAGCACTGGATGCGCTCCACTGCACTGTCTCCCTACAGCTCTCCATTCTTCTTGCTTATGTTTTGTGCACTGCAGAAGTCAAAGACACTCCAAAGCAGCATACCAGCCACAAACTAGGACTAGGAAAACATTCCTAAAGCTGCAACTGGACAGTGAGTTCTCTCTGAAGCTGAGAAAGGGCACACCCTTCCAAACAGATCTTTCAGTGTTGACAGGCCATTCTTGATTTGAATTTTCCACCAGTTGGGCCTTTCAGCACATCTTTCCCCATCTTAAAACAAGTGAAAAAAAGTATCACGACATAATTCCAAAGATTTGTGGAGTATCTGCAAGTACTCTTACAAGTACAATGGCCAGGTTTGAAGCAGCATATTCACATGCACTACCCAGCAGAAGGAAAAGGATTTTCTGGCTGTTCAGAAGTAAAACACAGTGCAATGGTACAACATAAACTCAACAAAACCAGACTTTCTGATAAAGCAGACAACAGTGATCAAGTGCTTGGGAAGGGTTACGAATTATGCTTCGGAAACTAGGCAGTAGCTCTGCAGAGGCACAAGAGAATTCCCACAAACCCCAAACCCAGGCACTGTGAAGAACAAGCCTAAGGAAAGAAACACATAGACACTTGGAAGAACTGAAGTGAAGTCTGTTCAAGATAACCAAGTCCCCAGCAAATAATTTCAGGGGTGCTTGATAAAAGGAAACATGTAACTGATACTGACCTAGTTCTAAACCCCTCAACTTGTCACTGTGACCAACAACATATAAATCAGAGTTTCAATTTTTAACACTGAGTCAGGCACCAAGGAAAAGCATGCATGGAGTATCTGGTGACAGGAAGCAAGCACAGGAGAGAGGGAGAGCTCTACAAGGATGAAGCTGCTGTAGTATCCAGCAACATACAGCTTCCAGAGCCTCCGACAGCCAGGGCTGGGCAACAATGGCTCCCCTGACAGAAACCCCCTCATACCTGGGATTTCATCTGCGCAGCCTTCTCTGGATCCACTGCCAGGACGTGCTGGTAGTGGCGGATGGTGTGCAGCCGGTCCTTGTTCTCAGCACGGACATAGCGCTTCAGGGCCTGCAGGATGCGGTGGGGCTGCAGGGCGGGAGCGGGAGCAGGTCAAACCACTGGAGTCAACCCAAACCCGCAGCAGAAAACAGCACTTCAGGTGTGAGCCTACTTTGGTGCCGGACAGATCTGTCACCTGCACTCACCCTCTAGATATTTTTCTTTTTAAATTAAGCCTGTTTGACTCAGAACACTTAATTTTAAGTCTGTATGATTCAAAACACCACACCTTATGAACTGTGCCTTACAGACACCAAACAAAGCAGAGCTTTTTTTCCCCAGGCAGGAAGGATAGAGAGTCAATTAAACACCCACTACTAAATCTGCAGCTCCAACTTCCACAATGCAGAAGCTTTCCTATGAACCAATTCCCAGTTTCTGCAAGTCACAGGCAACCTTCTCACCAAGACATTCTCACCTACCATCCTACCCAGTGCTATCTTACTGGACAAATGCGTTGGGAAGAAACTCACGCGTGGTGGGTCAGCCTGCAGGGCAGCCAGGTAGTTCTCCAGGGCGATGCGACGGCGATCATTCAGCATGGCTTCCACACGAGCCAGGTGAGTCTCCACCAGCTGCTGCTTCTCACTCGCTGCTTCTTTCTCCAGAGATTTCACCATGGCCTGGAAGTGCTAGAGCAAAGAAAGTAATTTGTGTGAAATGCACCGTGTGACAAACAACTCCTGTAACCCATTACAACTAACAAAGACTGTCAAACTCCGTATGCAACCCATTTGCAGTTAGGAGAGAAAGGTATGGAGAAATGCTGATGCAGATGTCATCTCTGCAAATTCAGCGGTGACAATTTGCCTTCCAAACTTCCCTCAGAAGCCATTTCAAAGGTCTGAAGAGGAAAAATGACCTTGCATGTAAAGCCTGTGTTGGGAGATCCAGGCTGTGCTGAACAACTGACACAATATTAACTCTTGCCCTCAACCCTGCAATATGAAAACAGGATTGATCAGCTTCCGCCTGGAGCCATTTATTTGAATTTGCAAAAGTTTACAAAGGTATTGCATAGGGAATTTTCCATCAGTACGCCTTCAGATCAAATCTCTCTGTTTTCTTTTAGAAAAGTCATAACCCTCATCTCCAAACCAACCAGAATAGTCCACTGTAAGTGTTATGTTTCAACAGAGATAACAACAAACTCTTGGATTTGCACATAGTTCCAAACAGTGACTTGTATTAAAAAATACAGAGAGAAAACTGTGTTCCAGGATAATATCCAAAGTGGGCTTAAAAGCTGGAGTCAGTCACTTAGTTGTATACTGGTTTGAGAGAAATTCTTAAGAGTTTTCACTGCGAGAGGAGCCTTCCCCTAATGATCCCACACTGCGAATACCCCTGATTAACTAAACAGTCCAACTGAACTCTCCTCGTAAGGCAAGGATTGGCATTTTGGCAGCACACCAGCTTTATCTGCTGTCGAAGCAGTTTTCACTAAGTCTGCCTGAGCAGGAAATGTGTGTCCAGAGAGCCAGGGCTGACTCTGAACCAGGCTCTGAGGCCAGTAGTTAGTGCAAAACAGGCCAAAGGTCTGGAATTACAATTTGGCTCTGCTGTCGCTACACTTGAGGGGCAAGATCACTTTCTACTAGTGTGTCTAGGAAAGGACCTGGCATAGTATCAGATCATCTCCAGTTTTAAGAACAAAGTAAGCAATTGAATGAAACCTCCTCTAAAAGGCAGCTGTTGACAGAGCAGGAAGGCTGTTCCTGCATCTCCGCTGTCTTTTGGCTCTGAGTATTGCAATCTCTCTCAGTAACTTTCCTCTTTAGGTCCTTCCATTCTTACCTGGATCAGAGTCTGCCTTTCTGCCTTGGGGAGATTTACAGCCTGGTGCTCTGCCTCCTCCCATTCCTTTTTCACCTGGACAGAAAAAGGACAGAACAACACATGAACAAGACACAAATTTAAATCTGATCTTTATGAGCTGATTCGCCTTCACAGGCAGATACTAGCACAGCCTGGCTGAGTTTTGAAGGCACAAAAGAGCTGTTGTGGGGTTTAAATCTAGCACTTAATCCCTCTGAGCAACAAGCCAAGCTTCACAGAACCCCAGAAGGGTTTAGGTTGGAAGGGACCTTAAAGCTCATCTTGTTCCACTCCCTGCCACGAGCAGGGACACCTTCTACTAGACCAGATGGCTCCAAGCCCTGTCCAACCTGGCCTTAAACACTCCAGGTATGGGGAATCCACAACCTCTCTGGGTAACCTGTGCCAGGGCTTCAGCATCCTCTGAGTAAAGAATTTCCTCCCAACACCTAATCCAATTCCTCTCTCTCAACACTGGAGAAATAAAAAAGTGACTGCCACGGTGTGGTCATATTGAAAGAAACACAGGGAAGGCTGGAAACTGGAAAGCAAGTCACTTCACCACTAATTTTTCCAGTAAAACAGGGGCAGCAACCTGACACATGAACAACCACACAGCACAAAGCCTGGAGAATGACACTCACCCGGTCCATGCGGTTGTGGTGCCTGACCTCCAGCTGCTCCTTGGCCTTCTGGAAACGGGCATGCTCATTGTCATCAGCAGGGGTTTCAAAGTAGACATCCACATCATCAGTTGGCACTGCATGAAGAGGGAAGGGTAAGCAGAGCATCAGAAACCCATGATCCTGGATTGCAGAGGGCAGGGAGAGGAATCTCCATGCCTGCCTAATCAATAGTCTGGCGAGCTGAGCCTACTGAACTGCCACCTTGCAGAGTCCATTTTGGAATATTTATGGTGCCAATTTTCAGCTCCAACAGCCCAAATGGCAGCGATGATCATGGCTCCCAGCACTGTTTGGCCTGCTCAGTGCTGAGGTGAGCAGCACTCAGCTCCCGAAACACAGTGCCTGGCATGGCAAGAAAAAGAACTTCTTTTCCCTTCCCTTCCACATTGGCTTTGGACGGTTTAAGTGGCATTCTGTGCATTAGCTGTTTGCTGACAAGTTGGCTCCAGACATCGTTAATACAATTAGGGAGCTTGACAATAAATCTGCACAAAACCAGTATTTTACACTTCAAACCTACCTTCCTACCAGATGCACCATGCGGGACTTACAGGCGGTGGTACTAGACAAGACAGTGACAGAAGGAGGCTCAGTGTGACAAAGTGACTTGTCCAATACACTGGACAGTTTGTAACTTCAAGACATCCAAATTTGACAAGGGGAAAAACAAAATTTCAGAACTGATAAACTTCAAGCATCTGCTGAATCCACATCAGGGGCTCTGTATTCCATATACTGCAGTTCAGGAAGTGCTGAACACATTCCTGTGCTACGGTTTCAGGAACTACACATCCCAGAGCCTTTCTAAAAGATCTGGGGCAGACATGATGCTCTCTGTTGTTGCCCTTCACCTGAGGGAGGGCACAAAGGGACAGTTAAGGCAACCTCTCATCCATATTAGTTATTTGGGTGGAAAAAACCTCCAACGCATCATTAAAGACAGTATGCTTCAGAAAAAAATTACCTGGCACTTCAGCATGAACACTGGGTAAAAGTTTACCATGCACTGCATCCACCAACCTTCCCTCTAACTAGGGCAAAATAATGACAACACACAACACAGGCACTATTGTTGCATGCAAGGGACAATGTCATATCAGTCCCATATTCTCGGTCTGCTCCTGGCATTTCTGAACCAGGCCTGGACACAGAGAACTCTCTTCCCAGCCCCATATCCTTCTGCAACAGGACAAACTTTTGTACAAAAAGCTCCTGACATCCACATCTTTTCTTTCACTGCCTCAGTTAGATCAGCCCAATCTAAAGCACTTGCATGAAGCACATTTTGTA
This sequence comes from Dryoscopus gambensis, assembly GCA_013389985.1. NCBI lineage: Eukaryota > Metazoa > Chordata > Aves > Passeriformes > Malaconotidae > Dryoscopus > Dryoscopus gambensis. The sequence continues at coordinate 150,957 of WEIT01014903.1, read as the reverse complement.
AACAGGATTATGGCTGTATAGTCAGGCTGCCAAGGCCTGGATAACACAAAAAGCCTTTCAAAAGGCTTTAATGGTAGCTGAAGTGGAAGTGCTGGAGTTCAACAATAAGATTAATAAGGAGGTTAAAATGTTTTTGGTAGTTTTATCATCTGACAAAAAACCCAGTCGAAATTGGTACCAAAAACCTTAAGCACTCAAAACCACAGGGATTGAGTTGTGATTCATATTTCAAACCAAGATGAAAATGGGAATCTGAATTCTATACTACTTGTCTGATATTTTCCAAAATGAAAATAGCAAGAAAATGCCTACTACCAGGAGAACAGCAGTCTGCTTTTCAGGACCTACTGGCAAACATATGCATGGTAACACAACTGGGGAAAGCAAGGGCTTCCTTCCATATATTTTGATTAAAAAACCAGTTAGGCAAGAGGTCAGAGACAGCCCCTGGTCCCTGCTACAGATCTGGAAGAGGACAGCTGAGACCTCAGCAAGAGCTGCACATCACCAGGGTGCACAGAGAGCATATCGTGACAGCCACTTTCCCCAGGAACAATCACCCTGCGGACCAAGGGAAGCTCAGACAGGAGGAGACTGCTGCAAAGGGACAGACACCAGAACCAAAGGGATAAGCTACAGACAGGTCCTCTACTGCCCAAGGCAAGGAGGAAGAGACACCACACGCCAGACAGACAGTGGCCAACTGCAAAAGGCCAGTGGGAGGCAGGACTTACTCATCTTTTTACACACAGCCATACAATACTCCTCTGACTCAAAATTGTTCCTGTTGCCTCCGCAGCCTCCATATATAAAGCGAATGCATTTTCTCTTGTTAGGATCGAAGTACCAACGAGGCATCACAGCCCGGCAGGGCCCTGTCATGGCCTCCTGGGAGCAGACAGCTGTGTGGAGACGGGCGAGAATATGAGCTGGTGAGGAGCACAGGCCTTGCCGAGCAATTTACATGATGCAGAGGTGGCTCTACTTCACCCCTTCCTCTGAGGCACCGGCCTCAGCATCACTGCTGCACTGACCCAAGGGCTTCTGTCAGTTTTGGGGGGTTTAACACTCCAAACCATCCATCACAAGCTGGTCAGGGAGATGCCTGCACATGGTGCTTTCGAGATAGCCAAGCAGCTCACTCTGTCTCTACAGGGAGCTCTCATCTGTGAGAGATTTCTCCAGAGCCAGGGGCTGGGACAGCAGGAATCTGTTCTGCTGGTGCCACAGCATTACGCCCCTGGTGCCCCAGTGAGAGTCTCCACTCTATAAAACCAACAGCATGGAAACCCAGTCCATTAGGGCTGCTTAAAGCATCCAGGGATGTCCTGTTCACTGCACTCTGCCTGGACAGACACTCCACATCTTACAGGGGAGGTGTAGGAGTAAGTGAAAAAGCAGGCTAAACAAAGGGAGTGATCTCCATGCCAGCCTCAGACACTGAGGTTTTAAGGTTTGAAACATCTATGCACCAAATATTAAAACTCCATGTAGCCATGGCACTGCATCATGGTGAGCCAGCAATAGCAGCTGGGCTGTTTTGAGGCAAGAGAGCAGATACAGTGTATAAATTAGCAACTGTTCGCGGTACTTCAGGGAAAAAAGACTGTATACCCCCAAAACAGACACCCCAGTCATATTCCTCCAAACCTCTTACAACACCTGCAGATCTGTAACAGCCCTGTACACATATGAGCTAAGCCTCATTTCCGCAAGGAAAATTATCTGCAGCATGCTGGCATTTTACCAAAAAGATGGGAGAACTGCTGGCAATGATTCAGTGATCTGTAGCTAATTGAATTTATTTTCCTCTCCGCTCCTCCCTCCTCTGCAGACACTTCTACATGCAAAGTGTAGGACATCACATAATGCAGAGGCACCACACCATGAGCCCTCTGCAAGGGCACCTACCACTCAACAGAAGCTGCCACCAGCACAGTAGATTCTACTACTGCAGAAAGTATACCTTAACATATAATAAAGTTGGGCCAGTTGTGCTGGCTGACTTTCTTTCGTGGAAGAAAAGTGTTCATGCAAAGGCAGCACCAAGGATGTTCCTCATCCTTAAATGACCAGATGGCGCCTCTGCAGAGTACAGCCCAACACTCTTAGCTTCCTCATTTTACGCTGGTATAAACCATCAGATTTTAAATTTACAGTGTACCCCAAATGTCCCTTTAGGAATTTCCAAAATTTGCAGATACGGCTTTTCTGACTCATCACTGCACCTTCATGGAGGTGCTTGTTCAACATGCCAAACACTGGGCTTCCCGCCAGCAGAACTGCTGTTTATCTGGAAACATATGGCCCATGCTCTAGAGAGTTAATTTCAACACTTGAAACATAAGCATCATCAGCATTCCTCTGTTTGCTAACTTATCTGGCAAATAAAACTTCCAAGTGGCATTTATTGACTTGCTCAAAACCCCATCACTAACTGACAGCCAACAGGAATGATCTCAAGGGAGCAGGAGGCCTGTGGACTGGAACGTGTCTTACATTTCATGTCGCTGCTCACTTCTTTTTCGGCCATAGCCTTGTCGCTGCTGGGCTCTGTGGGGGTCTCTTCAATGTAGTCATCAACCTTGTAGCTGTCATAGTAGTAATCACGGTCTTCCACCACGTCCTCCTCCTCTTCCCCTTCATCATCCTCATCCTCATCTTCCTCCACAGCTGTTCCTGTGAAGTCTTCTACACCTGCCTCTGTAGGGAACTCACTGGAGGGACACAGATAAATTAGGGGGTAAAGTTAAGGCTAATCACTTGGATGTATTAGAATAATAATTCTCTTTCCATCTGTCCTAGAAACACCAGAAATGGGAAAAATAAAGTGTACCAACTACTGATTAGCCCATCACCCACAGCAATGGGACATTCCTCATTACAGACACTCCTGCTGCTGCAGGCAGAGCTTCTCCATGGCTCTGGCTTCATGCCTCTTTCCATTTTTCAGTAAGTGAAAGTCTAACCTTGGGGCAGGTTCCTACTGTAGAATCCTAGAATGGTTTGGGTTGGAAGGGACCTTAAAGCCCATCTTGTTCTACCTCCTCCCCTGGGCAAGGATACCTTCCAGTAGACCAGGCTGCTCCAAGCTTCCTCCAGCCTGGCCTTGGACTCTTCTAGGAATGGGGCAGCAACAGCTTCTCTGGGCAACCTGTGCCAGGGTGGCACCATCCTCAAAGGGAAGATTTTTTCCCAATATCCATCTAACCCTGCCCTCTGGCAGGGTGAAGCCATTCCTCATTGTCCTGTCCCAACAGGCCCTTATCCAAAGATCCTCTTCAGCTCTCTTGGAGCCTGTTTAGGAATTGGAAGGGGCTCTAAGGTCTCCCTGGAGCCTTCTCTTCCCCAGCCTGAATGACCCCAACTCTCTGCAGGGATGAAGGGAGAGGGGGTGTTTAGCCCCTCCAGTAAAAGGGGCACTGCAAAGTCATTTGTCCTCTTCAGGCTCAGGGCACTCTTTTAGGAAACTCAGAAGCACAGAAGTTCGCTCAATCCTCACCACAAGGGAGCTGCCTTGTGAAACATTCGCAAGCAGCAGCTTCATGTACACAGCTGTCAGTATCTACAGCAGTAGGAACTCTACCTCTTGTAAAGGTCATAGTCTTCATCCTCGTCCTCATCCTCTTCCTCTTTGGACAGAGCCTCATCCACAACCCTAGTCTGAGGACAGCACACATATTCTGTTCCATGGAATTGGTCCACTCCGCAAGGCAGCAGCATCCCATAGCTGTGCAGGATCATCCTTTCTGTCAGACAGGCCTGAAAGGGGAGCCCATTCATGTCAGCTCAGCATCATGCTCTTCCTTTGGATAAAGCTCAAGTTTGCCTATCAGAAATCCCAAGAATCATTTAAATTTTACAGCAAGAACAACAGCAACATATGACCTAAATCTGAATAATAAAGGAAAGTGGATTTGAAACTTGTAGTGTAAAAAAAATCCCCACAGAAGTCCCAGATTCAGAACCATACAGTACTTCCTGGTGTTAACATTTCACATCCCGGCCCCAACAACTGCTGGTTTGTCAGCCTGGCAAAGTTCAAGAAAAGAAACCTAAACATTTTGTGCCAGCTCAAGGGAGAACACTGGAAAGAACCAGAAAAGGTGTTTGCTTTTCTGGGCTGGCCATTTCATTAAACTTTATCTATTGAACTTTACATTGGAGCAAGTGAATAATTGCTCAAATGGACTTTGTGTCAAGATTATTTTATCATGCTGTAGATGAAAATCAATCAGATAATTCAAGAAAAAGTCAAACGTAAACTATGGTTAGACATTATGTCTATACACTTCCCTTAAACTAAGGAAATACTTGGCTTTGAGGTGCCCAGAAAAGAAGGAAGAAAAGCTTTATTATGCCCATCAGAACCTTTTTGTGCTTTGCATTGTTACAGCACGGATTTTAAATGAGCCAAGTATTGCTGGAAAAGTTCTCCAACTACATTTAAAGCAAATAATTTTTCAATTTTCTAGACATTAACAAGTTTACCCTCAATTAAAAGGCAATTCCTCTAGTACAGCTTTATTTAGATGGATTCTTGCTCACAGGATTTTAAAGAAATAGGAATTTTAAGTGGAGCATCCTTAACCTCATCTGGTTAACAACTGGTCCTTGTGTTGCTGTTTCCACAGTTGTTGCTTCTACAAAATGCAAAACATGCACATTCCGTCACGATCTTGTTTTTATTACCCCTGCTTCAAATGGGAGTGCAGAGCTTTTTCAACAGTTTAGCTAGTCAGATAAAAAAAAACACAAACCCCCCCCCCAAAACCATAGGCTAGATTTATTCTGAGAATATAATCCACCTCTTATGTAAAACCTCCATTAATCAGTCCCAACGAAACTCAGATTGCTCCCAGGCAAGTCCTCCCAGCCAAATCCTCAGCAGCAGCAGGTACATTCAAGCAAAATGTGCAAAATAGGGACTATCCTATGCCTACTGTATCTCCCTGGAAGGACGACAGAGGGATGAACCATTGGTTAAAGCAGTATCCCAGAGCACTGATACCAATTCCTAGCTCTATGATATGGATAAGCTATTTAGGACAGCTTTTCACGAAGCATAACTCAACTGCTACACAGGTTTTTAAGTCACTTGAGTACTTTTAAATTCTTATTTCCTTGCTGTCTGCCTCAGTTCATTGACTGGAACGTGAGAATAGCAACCCAGACAGAAACACTGCTACGCTCCAACACTACAAGCATCCAAGTGGACAGATCCAGAATAAACAAATTCCTGTCCCAGCGACTCCATTACCTCCTTTGCCACAGTGTGCCAGTGCTGGTGGCTTTCACACACATCCATGCGCTCCTTGTGGAAGAACCGGCATTTCTCGGGAACCAGCAGGACGTCGCTTACAAACTCACCCACTGAAAAACACAATGGCCACAGTTCACACTCATCCAGTTTCCAACAACAAGTAAAGCCTCCATCAGAACCCCCTCAAAGTGCACTCTGCGCATGCGCTTTGAGGGTTTGGTATATTCTTAAAGGAGACAAGTCACATCAGCTCTGAAAATTATCTCTGAGAATCTAAAGAAAAACAGAGCCTCAGAGATTCCAAGGTAAAACCAGGAGCACGGGGTGATCCTGCTGACCCCTAAAGCTGAACTGAAGGCAGAGTTTACAGTGTGAGTTAATAAATAGTTGCTCTTCCACGAAAGGATTGACTGAAGAGATTTCACTCAAATCTTTGAGAAGATTGTGTCTGCACTCGGAAGTTTCAAACCACTTAATCACCTATTTCCAAATGAGCTGCATTATACCAAAGTTCCTTCACGCTGTCTGCTGTTGTAACAGCCTGGAAATTTTTATATGCTGAGAGTGTTATCTATGTTTTCAGTATCTGAGCAAGTCTTGTTTGGTTTTGTTTGTTTCCAGATGGTTTAATTCAAGACCAACTGCAGCACATTCACTGTCCTAACCAAAACACAGAGGGCTGGAAAATAAAAACTAACAGTCTCAGACTGTATCAGAGTACAACCAGAGTCAGCAAATACACTGCATTCCAATACCTAGATAACCACAACCTGACCAGCACAGGAACCTTTAGCACAATCTTTGTGCCAAACCCAGACTTTTGCTTTTGAGGAAGATGGGAGAAAGAGAATCACTCTGCTGTACAGACTTGGACTTCAAAGCTGTTTAGCCTAAATTTCCATCATCATTCAGCTTGGTACTAACATATGTGAAATAAGGATCAGAACTAAATGAGCATCACTTCCCGTTCTTACCCCAGAAGTCCCAGCAAACACTGCCACTGGAATACAAAAGTGAGATTTTCTCCAAACTGAGGTTTTTCCTTTCTTTCTTACAAATTCAAATGCTGCACTCAGTGATTTTAAAATAAGGAGAGAGCTAGATAACCTGAGAAGACCAGGAAAAGATCTTCAGCACAAGTGTTTCAAAGAAGCATTCCCTGCACACATGGCCAGCAGTTTTAGGAATCATTTGTTAAAATTGGAGAAAAGCTTTTAAGTCAAAGACCAGTCTCCACAAAGCAGAATTCTTTGTCCAACCAATCTTTCACACCATTTTTCAAAATATATTTTGAATATTGTTTACATGACCAATTCTTTTGCAACTCCTTAGGGTTGATACTAATAGCTCATGGACACTTCTACGTAGTATAGAGAAGTTAAATAGTTTAGATTATCTTATAATTGAAGATAATGGAATCAAATTACCTTAATTATCCCTTTGCAATTACTTACATTTTAAACTAACAGAAATTTTATTTTCCCTATTTTCTTATCTCAAAACTGGCCAGTTAGAATTTTGAGTTAATAATCTTTCATCCTACTCTATCAGGAAAGGTTTATATGCTTCTGATAAGAAAAGTAAAACTGAGCAAACTTTAAAACCAAGAGACTGTGGTTCTGGGGGCTGAAGGCAGAAGGTTCATGGGTTCTTCTCATCACTTTTCAAATACAAAGGAGCTTTCCTTTGTGGGGGAGGGGCAGAGAAGATCAAACAGGGTATGGTGACAGGATCTTACCTCAAGGTACTCTGTGCATTAATGCATCAAGGTGTCTTGAGGATGTTTTATTATCCCATATCATTTTGGGGGGTTTTGTTCTGTTTTGTTTTGTCTTGTCTTGTTTCCAGGGGCTGCCTCCCCCATCCTCCCTGGCTCTGGGAGTATGGATCAGTGGGTGCCAGGCTGGGGTTTCTGGGGATGGTTGGGGGTGGGGCAAGGGGCAGCTCCTTCTTTTTTCAGGCAGGCTGCTCGACTGGACACAGGCAGCCGGTATCTCTGACCAGGGATCCTGCTGTTCCTGTGGGTTTTGCCTGCTTCTTTTTGTTTGTTTGTTTGTGTTTTTTTTTGCTTCAGCACTGTGACTCAGCCTGCCGGCTTGGCTTCTTGTACTGCTCTGTTGTTGGGAAGCCCAGAGCTGGTGAGTGCCCCACTGGGACCCCGGAGTGCCCTCAGTCTCCCGCTGGGGGCTGCTGCCCAACAGCTACCGTACCTCTGCCGTTCCCAGGTTTGTGCTACGCTGTACGTTTCACCCCTACCTGCCGGGAGGGCCTGACCTTTCCAGCTGCAGCGTTTTTGCTGCCTCTTGCTTGCTACCTCCGGGTGAGCCCGCCCTGCCGTTCCAGCTTGCTTCTCCTGAGGTCCATGCTACAGCTCCTCTCACTATCCAGAGGGGGCACCAGGATCGGCTCCCCCTGGGAGTTTGTAAAAGCAGCACCCTCTCCATCCCTCCAACGGCTGAGCCACCATTACCGCGTGCAGAGGCGGCCAGACCCCGCGCCACAGCGCCCCCTGCAGCCACGGGGGACTCATCGCACCCACTCTGCCCAGCCGGGAGCCACCAGCGCCCCTGCCAGCCGTGACCGGAACGGCACCGAGGGGAAATGGCTCAAAGAGCAGGAAGCAACTGTTTACTGGGTTTGCTGTTCTTGTTTGTTGTTGTTTGCCTCGTTATACATACACACACTAGTGAAGAACTGCTATTCCTTTATTCACATCTTTGCCTGAAAGCCCATTACTTTCAAAATTATAATAATTTGGACAAGAGGGGGTCATATTTTCCATTCCAAGGGAGGCTCCTGCCTTCCTTAGCAGATACCGGTCTTTAAAACCAAGACACAAGGAAAACACAACCAAGAATGGGAACAAAATCCCACAGTCTAACTATAATCCCAGAGAAACACATCATCAATTTACAACAAGCAATCTGTATAGTGTTAAAGACAAAGAGATTTTATAGCTATATGGACTCCAGACTTGCAAGTCAGATCAGAAAACCAAAGCTGCCTCATAGGCTGGGGCCTGCAAGTCATAAGCAGTGTAAAATACACTAATGAAAAACCTGAATAAATAGTTTAATGCTTACCAAATTTTAGGGCAGTGTCAGTAAAATCAGCTTATTTTTCAGCTGGAGAATAGGCTTGGGGAAGGATTATTTCTAAAAGAGATGACTCCTTATAAATCCAAGGATCTTGCTTACATCTTGATTTCCATCAGAAGTTCTTATGATCAGTTGGGCTTGGTTGCTTCCCAAACCTGAATTTCCACATCTATAAAGACAAGCACCTTTCTCCCAGAACGTGTCCATAATAAATTTTATGTTTAATGAAGTGCTTTATGATTGTCTAATGGAAGGCATTACATAAAGGACAAAGCACCCACATGGTTCTGCTGCTTTGCTGGTGTTCTCCTTGTCAAATCACATGGTAACCTGAGATACGGACACAAGTTATGAAAACTGGTTCCTACTGAATGCTCCCAGCAATCAGACTCTCCCAAGACTTCTTACAAGTCATTTCCAGTGGACAACTGAAAAGAAGTCAGCCAGCTGAGACTAAGCTGGGGCAGTGTGGGGCAGCACAGTGTCAGCCACAACCCACAGGTCAGAAGTCACAAGTTAACCAGTTAAAACATGCTGCCTGGGTGGGGAGATTCTGGAAAACACCATGAAATCCATCACAGTTTATCTCATCTTCTTTTCACAGTTCAAAATGGAGACAGGGGATACAGCAAGAAGCAGGGCCTCTTTGAAACAGCTAAGTTTAAATATAGTCATTGAAATAGAATAGAGATCTCTTGCCAAGACCAAGCAGGAAGCCTGAGCATACTGAGCATTTAAGTCTCCAAGGCAACAAAATACTAAAGCTTCACAAAAATAGGATCAAAATATTAAATCCCAATGTCTATGTGATACTCAGATACAATAGCCTTCAGATTTTTATGGTAGTTGCAGAGAGAATGGGCATTTGTTTTTCGTGCCAGGCATCATTATTCCACCACAGCTGTTACTAAGCTGTTGATCTGCTCCAGAAAGGCAGAGTTCCATCTGGTGGAAAGAAAAATGCTTCAGTGGAAGTTGAATGTGGAAATGACAATCTGATCCAAGAGAAGTCTTAAAAACTGAGTTGTTCTCCCTGTAAGAACCCAGAAGGCAATTCCTTGCTTCTCCCACAGGAATGCACAGCACACCCAGCACACACTCACCCAGGCACTTGTAGGGCACGACGATGTGAGTGTGGTCCTTGCACTGCTTCTTCCCACGCTTGCACCAGCTGTCAATGCTGACAGGCTGGTTGGCTTCCACGACATTGGTGATCTGAAGGTCTGGGTACATCTGGGGAACAGCACAGACAGAGAGGTTTCTCTTCAGAAAGGACAGAGAATGTGCAGAGCAGCACATTGGAACAGCAATCACCAACAAATAGGGTTTAGAAACATCTCAGACTCTCACCACTTGTCAGGTTATGCACCCACTTCCTCAGGTTTCCTCATGCCTGCTCCATTTATGATGTATTAATTTGATCCTTATGCCCTGCTCAAGTTCTCAAGTCCAGACATTGACTTATATTTAGGCTTCTACTACATGAAAAAAATGCAGTCCCAGTTATATCAGCCTTGTAAAACAGTTCAGAAAGTTTTCCAGTCCAGACACGGTACATTCTGTTGCTTTCCCATTAAAAAAAAATACATCCCTTGGGGTATTTTACGTGCCCGTCACCTCCGAGGAGCAATTAAAGACACCGGACAAAGCCAACATGTTACAGTGTATCTGAACCACACTAGAAGATAATTACGTCGTTTGCAATAAAGTATAAAGAGCTTAAAAATACTGTCAATATTTGATTAGAATATTTTTCTAATATTCCAGCTGATCTGAACACGTCACTGAGAACAACACAGCCACATTCTGAATAGGTGTCAGGTTCCATTTTACGCAACAGGGAGCAGTTGCTGGTTAACAAGCTCAGGGGAAGAACATTTGGGTAAAGCCCTGCAAACATACACAAAGATACCTCTGACTTTCAGACCGAGGACCTTCTGTGGCAATGTGAGCTGATCTGAGGTAGCTTCTAAATCCCACTGCAGTGTCCTCCCTGCTCTTCCTGGGCAATAACTCAGCAGGATAGTGCAGGGAATTGGACTGGGGCAAAAGCAAGCTCATCTCCTGCAGGGTTAATTTGCTACTGAGCAGCTAAATTGGAATCCAATGCCTTCACAGCAGTTAAGAGTCAGGATTACAGAGAAAATCTCACCTCCTGGCAGTATTGCAGAATCTCCTCCTTTCTTCCAAAGCAGCTCTTGGTCCCAGAAGTGTCAGGTTCCCATTTCCCAGTCTGGATGTTCACATGCATATTTAGCTTCCCACAGAACATGGCAATTTGAGGCTCTGCCACCGCAAACCCTGTCCCAGCATTGGCTGCAAGGGCCTGTGAAGACAAACCAAAACACCTTAATGCATTATCTGATCAAAGGCTCAACAACTCAAAGAACCAGAAACCCTCTGACATCTTCTCAGACAGCTCCTGCTTGATCCAGAGTACCAGTGGAGTCTTGCAAACTATTTTGTAACAACATTCCTTGAGATGCTGAGCCCACTCCACGTTTTCACCAGCAAGGCGTTTGTTTTCTCAAACTCTGTTTTTATAATTCAAACAACAGCTTACCAAAACCAAGAGTAATTCCCACTAAAAGGCTGCACCTACATGGGCTAAAACAGATGTCTGAAAAACTTACTAAATAACTAATACTAATAACTTCTGGCAGAAGGACCTCTGTGAGGTTACACACAAGCAGGTATTACTACTAATAATAAAATAACTGTGTCCCACTGCAAGAATCTTGCTCAGAGTTTAAAAGCTATGTGTTTATCCCAATATCATCAAATAACTGGGATAGAAATACCTAAGATTTCTGCTCAAACATACAAATAAAGATGATTTCAGCTGAATCAGAAAAAACAGCTGTGGCAACCAGCTCCTCAAAGCCTGTTGTGTCCCATTCAGTGCACTGCTATGGGGAGCTGTTTCAGACGTGTATTCTGTGCACTTCCCAGACTGCACCAGCAGACAAAAACCTGACAGCCCAGGCCCACATTTGGGTCAATGCAGACTGATCAATGAAAACAAGGTCAGGGCCCCTTACTGAAATCTTGCTGGCTGACCAAAAGAGGAAAAAGAGGACTAAATTAAATTGCAGCCTTTTTTTTTTTTCTGAGAAGACCAAGTAGATGGTGGAAGCTGAACATGCTCTCCTTAAATAACTACTAGCTGTTGTAAAAGAGAAAGAGGCATAAGGCAAAAAACCAGATGAACTACTAAATCAAAAGCTCTTTAGGGTGTTTAGGGGAATGAAATCCATTTCAGCTACTCCAGATAGAAACAGCAGCGCAAAGAGTCTGCTGGCCCTAAGCTGCTTTTCCACTGGCAGGCAACACAACCCCAGGCTACCAGTCCTGCCTTCATATTTAACATTTTGTGCACTGAAAAATGCATAAATTACTGTGGGCACTGTTCATTCCCTACTACCTGCAGACGCCCATCAACTCATACCAATATTCATATGCTTAAAGCAAATAAAGGAATAGAGAGTAGAATTCAACTGGACAACTTCTTTGTGCAGCTCCCAGTTACTGGATATCAGCAAGAATAATAACTCCATTATAATTAGCTCATTTCTCCCCCCTCCCCTTATCTCACTGCCTGGAGATAAGACATTTCAACACTCAGAAAATCAAGGATTGTTTAGTGCTGAACACAAGATTACTGCTTGGGGGAGAAAACCAACCTGAGGCACAAAAGCATAAATTCAAGTATTAACTGCAGAAAAATGACCCCTTGAGTTTTAAGTACTATTCACCTGTGCATCACTTAAGAGAAATAGTCTTATACAAGTGGTTTCTACTTACTCTGACCCTTCCAACCAAGAGATGTTCATGACAGCATGTTTTAGCACAGACCAAAGTAACGAAATATCGAACTACATGTGACAGACAGCAGCATTGATGTCCCAGTATCAAAATGCTGCCAAGTTCACATATATTTTCAAGTTTAGTGCAGGTACGTTTGTTGTACTCTCCGTCCTAAGGAAAAAAAAGTCAAGTAGGTACAGGAGGAACTCTGAGTAGACTGAGGCTGGGAATACGGTGCAGTAACTTGGTTCTTTCAGAAATAAAGACTTTAATAAGCATCTTACAAGTGCATACAGCAGAACCTATGACAGGTCTTGCACCACCCTTGTCCCTGCTGTCTTTTCAGAAGAAAGAGGCAAATTTAGAATGATCCTTCATAACTCTCTAAACATACAAAAACTTTTTAAGAGGCCCTTTTTATCTCTCTCCAAACAAACACCAGTTTGGTACCAACAACCACTTTCCAGAGAGCACAGGACCTGACGTGCTAAAGGAAACAATCCCCACAACAGTTTTGTTTGATGACGACACCACAACCACATCCAAGTTCCACCCCCAGAAAAAAAACTTAAAGAAACACAAGATCAAGAACCCAGAAAGCATTAACCTTTTTAAGAATACAGGGCACCAAAAGAGAATAAATGTGTGTGATCTGATGGCACTGCTGATGCCTGAAATCTGGCTGCTTCAAAGCAAACTTAACAAGTCTGCAGTACAATAAGGGAACTTCCTGAGCAGGAGAGGTGCAGGCTCCATCGAGAGGCAGAAACATCCGTAAGTAATCCATTCATCACAGCTCTCGCATGAGCAAAATTCCTGTTCAAACACATACCAACCTTCTGAAATCACGACCACCCCCTATTTACATACTGATTCGAGCCAGTGTTTGTTTTTGCTGCCTCTCTGGCTTGCTCCTTGCAAAGGTATCATTCCTCCTCCTTGGATTGCTCACATAGTTTGCATATCAGTCGGGTGCTGTTGCCATAGCTACCAGAACATGCTAAGTCCCAATTCACAGCTGAACAAACGAGACTAATTACTTGCTTGATTTCATCACTTTAAATCAACCAGCAGAAATCTTCTCTTGAATTGTGCTGTTGGGTGAGTTAATGAACTTTGAAATACGCAAGTTGATTCTTTAACCCCAGGACTTGCAAGGCAAGATTTCTGAGCATTGCACTTCAATTTTTCTTCACTGGCAATCCACTCCAGCCCTCAATCATATCAGTTATTTAATTTAGTACTTTAATCTCATTTTAGCTGTAACGAGAGAATATGTCACCTTCAAAGTTCATGGAGGCCACACCTTTAACACTCATACTTAAATATGTAGGGAAAAAGGTCACCTACGAGAGTCTTTTGGGACCAAGAAACTTTCTGATGCTTCCCACAATTGCCTTCGGTGTATCAAAACTGGAAGTGGATCCCTCAGGCTTCACTCAAGCATCACTCTGCAAAAGGAAGGCTGCGGAACATGTAAACCAGCACGAAGCTTGGGATAAAGCCATGTCCTTAGTTAAGCTCTTTAGTACTTCAGAGAATTCACCCATTCCACATTGCAAAGCGATGAACAAACTGACAGCACATTTTTCTCTGGGAATTTTCCAGCCATAAATGGAAGCAGCTGCTTCTTTTAGTGCTGGGGAGCAACTATTCAATCCCTTAAATAAGCAGCCTGACAGATCAGGAGAGGCAACACACGTGATGGAAGAGAGTTCATCCAGTTGTGTACACCCTAGTTGAACACTATTTTAGCAGCTATTATCCTATTAATACATATTCATAACATGAGAGCAAGACAAATGTTATTTGGGAAAAGACTGTTCCATAAACCATTACTTTCCTCACTGGCACGTGCATTTACAAGATGTTTCAGGAGAAATGGCTCTGCCTCTTGGTATAATTCTGTAATCTAGTTTGCTTTCCAAGACCAAAGAAGTTTTTGATTCCATAAACACATAAATCTCTGGCCAGTTAACGTCAGTTAAATTCCTCACCCTGCCATGCAGCGCCTGATTTATGGTCCTGAAACACTGGAATTCAAGCCTCTAAATTTTCCTTTTCTCTGATGGAAGTGTCTGCCCAAGTACCCTGGCTTTTATTTACTACTGGCCTCTTCAGCTTGTGACACAAGGTTTGATGTGTGAGCATTACCCACCTGGAGGCCTGGGCTCCAGGTGCTAGAAACGGTCATATCTGTTCTTCCTGCAAGTATCCCCAGTCCTGAAGGAGGGACACAAGGCTACAGACTTTAGTAAAATAAAGAATATTTTATACCTACCCTTGAAACACAAGCAGTACATTGCAGTTCTGGTTTATAAAGACGTAAACACGAAAACCACGTCCATATCCTTTGTCTTCTATTGCCAGGATCTGTTAAACCTCATCACAACCTAATTTATCTCCCATGCTGTCCATAGAGCTCCCCATGGAATGCTATTCTGGAAAAGCTTCTGGCATGCTGCTGAGGATCTGAGGATTGAAGGGTGATTGGAGCTTTTCTCTTGTGAAGAGAAGCCGATAATTATAATTCACAGAAATTACTTCCTGAGAGCTTTCCTTAATAGCACAAAGATATCTGCAAAATGTCATTATTTAACTGAATTCTGCATTTTCAGTGGGATCAAACATGATTGTAGCCTTGTCCATCTGATCAGATTAGCCAGAATGAGCCTTTATTCTAGCAAAATCAGAGTGGATGGGAGCTTGAGAAGCTTGGAGAGCCTGTGAGGAGAACCCACACTGCCCATGCTTTCCATCGGGCTTCCCCTGTAGCAACACAAGTAGCTCTCCACATAAAACCATGGAAGATTAAGCTGTTTTAAGACTGAAACTCCAGACTCTAGAATTCATAAGGTGCTGAAGAAAGCTCCAATGGAGAATTGCATTGACTTGGTGGCCAGAGAACAGATTACTGGCTGCTGAGAGCATATCCTCCTTTAAGTGAAAAGGCAGGGCCCCTCTTTCGAGGGCAGCCCCTCGAAAGCAATACTGGTCATTAAATCACGGTGCACGTGAACCACAACCTGAGGGACTTCGGAACAGGCTGTTAAGCACTGTCCTTACCCAGATAAATCACACTACCCACCGTAATTACAGGAAAGGAAGAGCTTTTTCTGGATTTGTTTTTTTTAATTACATTTCCTACTCTATTTGGAGCAAGTCTGCAAATCTCCCCATGTCAATGCAATACCCACAAATATGGAGGATATAAATTGAATGCTCTCAGGACCATTAAGGAATTCTAACAGTTCCTTTGACACAAAAATGAGCCCTGTTACCTTACCAGCCTTCTGGTGATCACAACCCTCCAGGGCCGCTGCTTTTGAATGTGTGAGGATTCTAATGTTTTGCCCTTTCCGGGCTGAAAAATTGGTGTGAATGTTTGTGCAGGGACTCGACTGCTTCAACTGCACACCCCGTATTACTGTTGCCTCCAGCTGACGTCCATGGGCCTTTCTGCTTCCACAAGGAGAGGCCAGCCCATAGCAAAATGAAAATTAAGAAGAGCTGCAGTCACAAACTGAAGCTGTTGGAAGGAGAACAGCGGGGCTAGCATTGTAAAGCTCAGCCTTCCTAGGTCACAGTGTGCCACACGGCCCTTAAATTAACATTCATTGCCATGAATCTCACCTGGGAATTAATGGTAAGTCAGTATTCAGGAAACCAACACTTCAACTAAAAAGTGAGGGAAGTTGGCAGAGGTACTTTACACACAAGAATTTCTGGACAGAATACTTAAAACTCCCCTAGTTTTGGATTTATAACTTGTAAGCATGAGCAGAGCTCTCAATTCATGTTTCAAATGGTGTTTCATGCTTTGTTTTCCTTAGCTCCTCTTCCTGCTTTTATTCAGCAGATAGGTGGCTTGAAACCAGGAAGGCTAATGAATGCCTGACACAGCAGGCAGTAAATCTACAGACTAGCAGCTCATCCTAGCTTTATTGCTTTATTTTTTTTAAATTGCTGATAATTACAATAATGCACATGGGCAGGGGTCCAAGACAGGAAGAATTATTGTCTGCAGGCAGATCTGGTGTGAGCTGATAATACCAGCCTGTGTTTGCTTTTGAATTTAAATGGCAGAAATCTCACTAAAGCAGTCTTTGGCTTGCTTTAACTTGCTGGAAGGGGTGGAGTTCTCATCTGCTTGTCCTTTATTGACTTTTGTGGTGGAGGAATCTGCACCAGCAGAGAACTGGGAGCCAAGGAAGGAGCTGCAGTGGTAGCTGGGGTGCAGTTTATATTTAGATGCCTGTGTTTATGGACAACATGAAGCCTTGAACGCTCGGAAGTTCAGTGACAATAATCCGTGCACTCCCACATGAGCCGACAGCAACCGCAGGATTACAAAGACCTGCTGCAGCCTGAAGCATTCCTTTACTGCTTTGCACATTCGACTGCCTTTCTACAAGGAAAAGGGGAGATTTCTAAGTACCTGTGACTCATGGGCAGCCTTTTTGCCCTTGGAATTTGTACTTTGGAGGTATCAGATTATTTCCCCCTCCTCCCCGAGTTTATCCATGCTCCATAAACCGGGGCGTGCATGAGTCAATGGGCACATAACCTGCCTGTGAGATATCTGCATAGGGAACTGCCACACCGCAGGAGGTGCTGGTGCACAGCTAGGCTGAGGGAGAGGTGATCAAATCCAGGAAAGCCCCAACTCAGCACTGCCTCAGCTTCCTGAAGTTGCTTGCGTAACATTGTTGCCTTTGGCATCCTCTTTTCTATACCTGGAGAGACGAAGTTCATAACAACTCCACTGGAACATTCCCTGAACAAATGTTACCGTACCCAGAACGGTGTCCTTTGAAAAAGATTAATTTCAGGGCCTCAACCTTTCAAAAGTACAGCTTGGGTGTAATGGCTGGGACTGGAACAGTTTAGGACAAAGCCGCCCTAAAAATAAGGGCAAGAGAAGAGGAAAGCACAAACACTGATAATCCTCACACAGTGCACAGGTAGGTCCAAATAGGTTTAATCAGCCAGTTCACCTTCCACGCATCCCAAGGACATCAGGGACAATTTCCAAGCTGTGTCAGACAGACACACTCAAGGCCACTTCCTTCCCCTTGCAGCAGAACACTGCCACGGCGCTATTTAAAGTTCCCTTTTTATGGCGCCATCCGAAGTCCTATCCCAGAACGGGGAGCCAGACCTATTTATCACTGGGCTAAACTGAGGCACAAAGTCAAGTGACTTACCTAAGGTCACCCGCCCATGGGCTCAGCTCTGTTTAATCCTCATCTCCTCACTCCAATCTGTGTCATCACTCTATCTTGCACAGTCCAACTAATTGCTGCTTTCCCACATTAATTATTTGGGCATCTGAGGCACAGAGACTCAAGATGTCCTGTTAGCCAGTCAGCAAGTGAAAACTTGAGGGCCAGTTAATGTTTTCATATGCACTAATATTCTACTGAAAACTGGCCATGGGGCAATTTTGCCTTCTTGGACAATCAGAACAGAGATCCAAATCAAAACCTAAGGACAGCAGCTATGGCTTAATAGTGTTTGAGAAGTTTAACTCTCAGATCTTTCATTTCTGAGCTGACTGTTAATATGAACCATCACTGCTCATAGCAAAAAGGCATCACTGAGAACAGCACATGTGGAGGAGTATTGAGAAATGCTATTTTGTAAGTGACTTCTCCATGGTTTGATAGGAGAGTTCATGCCATCTTAAGGCACTTTAGCTACACAAGAATTAGGGAATATAATCACTGCAGTTACCAGGATACAGATCCCATAATATACAGGAAAGTACTTTTAGAAAATCTTTCATCACTTCAAAGCAATTTGTTTGAGGCAAAAATAACTCCTGGACTAAAACTCATCACAAGTCACACACCTACACAAGTTCTCCACTAGCTTTCCTAGTGGCCAAAACTGGTAGAAAGGAAACAGAATAATCTGTTAACATCAGGCAGACAGAAAAATAAACCCCTTACTACTGATTCAAAGTGATTTAGCATTCCAGGACGGAACAAACCAAAATTCCTTCCTCAAAACAGCATGAACATTTGTTATACAGATCTTGTGAAGCTCACTGACAGCTGCGCAAAAGAGCCACTGCAGGAACCTGTGGTTCCTCACTCCATCCACGTGTCTGACCACTTGGCTGACTCAGCTGCAGAGATTGTGTTTTTCTCTAAAACACAATGACCCAGGAGACAAGCAGGAAACTTAAGGGCATATTTTAACA
>WEIT01014903.1:118843-132573 GCA_013389985.1 Dryoscopus gambensis | reverse complement strand
GGGGGGGGGACAAGCAAGATAAAAGAAGGATAACAAGCAGGAATGCAGTTTGCAATGCAGTCTGAGTTTGGTTCAAGTACCCATCCCCTTATAGATGGTGTTCAGTATCACAGATTGGTTATTTATGTGCACAGACTGCATGTCTTTTGGAATATGACAGAATACTTGGGATTTTCAAGTCCTGCAATTAGGCTACACAGCAACTTCCTGACAGCACACAGGAATGATTCAACAGGTCTTGCTCTGACCACACTGGAGCTCTGTGGGTCATGCTTACTGCTTTCCACCCCTAAATTCACAATCTTCTGTAAAATAACCCCAAAACCCAACCCAATTAATTGGTAATTCTATCCCCTCCAAACAATTCAGATGGAACTTCAAATCTGCAGAGGAAACCATGAGGTTTTTAAGTCCTGGCTTTCCAAACTATGCTAATGACCACCTTTTGAAAATCGGAAACCACAGCTAAAATACAGGTCTGCTTTTGTCCTTGCTGCTGCTCCCTGAGCTCTGCCAAGCTTATGCTGATCCAGACCAAAATTAACAACTTACCAAAAAAATTATGGAATAGCCTTGTTGTTTCCTGCATAAAAACTGTGGCTACTTTTATAGTTTAAACATTTTAAGTCCACCCAAAAGCACAAGTTACTTCCACAAATTTCAAGGCCCTGAAAACAGTCAGCAGTTAGTACCTGTTATTGAGAATGGGTAGAAACTCTGGCTCTTAGAAAATCTATAAGGAAAATAATGGAAATAGGCATTTTAAACCACAACCATCTTCCCATACACCTCCTCCTGTTATTTATTCAGAGTTGTTAAGGAGCATCTTTCAGGCAGTAGCTTACGTGACTGCTCACACACAAAATAAAATCTTTTAAGAACCTTTAATGTCTAGGTGTGCAGAAATCGGTGCTTTAAAGAGATTCATATACTGACACTGTAAGTTTCTTCAGTTACAGTAAACAACATCGTTTTCCTTAAAGAAAACTTCAATGTGAACTTAGCTGCTCATTAGGAAAAGTTCCTACCACTCGTGGCAAAAAAAAAAATGCAAGAGAATTAACTTAGTAAAACCATCTCAAATTTTCACCAAAACAGTCATTTCATTTTCCTGACTGCAGCTATTTATGATCCCAGTAAAAAGCAATAAAAGTGGTGAAAGGCTGTCAACTGCCTTCCACTACAGCTGGGAAACGAAAGGTGAGAGAGCAAGCCCACAAGCAAGGGCAGGATGAAAAATGCCAAGCACTACCCTGGTTAAGTAGGGAAGAGGCTGGAGTGCAGGAAGAAGGCTCAGAGCAACATTTCTTAGTTCCAAGAGTCTGAGGGCAAAAGCTTTATTTGTTTATTTTCAAGCTTATCACACACAGCCAACCAGTCATCAAAAGATCCTGGGGCTATCAGCAGAATTCAGGCTCAAATCTCACAATTTACCTTCTTTCAAAGCAGAGGATGGAAAGTGGACTTCCATCCATTCCCTGGAACTCAAAACACCTGGATTGAGCAGTCTGACACAAGAGAAGTCAAATGACAAAAAGCCTTTTAAAGTACCCCCAAAATTCGTCAGCAGCAGGGTCACAGAAAGTAAAGNAGTTACAGCACCACCCCACAGCTAGGCTTGCACACAAGCTCTAACGGATGTATTAACCAGCTCCTTCACGGGAAGCAGCAGAGCTCTACTTAGAACAGCAGCGTAATGCTGTTAGAAAATTAAGTGGTAATTTATAGAACAGACTCAAGCTGGCTGTGATGAGACGCCCTTCACTGATTTTGCTGATCCAGAAAGTAAAACCACCTCCACAGAAGCAAGCCTAGAACCTCCAGTATTTCAGGGCTATCACTGCAGAACATTTACCTGTCTTTGCATGTTGAAAACCTAAATTTCTTATGCTGAATTTTATACCTCTTCACTCTATTGAGCTGTATCAGATTGTGTAGCACTGCATGGAAATAAAACAAAATGGGAGAGGTGATTTTTATCTTTGATAAAATGAGATTTTAACTTGTCTTTCCCAGGTTTCAGTGGGAAGAATGATCCTGTGCACACTGATAATTATCTCCTTGATGTTTCCTAATGCATTTTTTGAAAAAATTTAAGGTAGTGGAGAGAACACGGTTCTTTTCTGTCTGCTTAGCTGAAATACAATTGACCATAAGATTAGTGGAAGAATTCACACACTGCAGCTGCACCCACACTGACCCAACCCCGATGGTCTGGTCCTTGAAGAGTTCTAAGTAACCTGACACTTCACTGAGGGCTTCAAAGCACAAAGCCATCAGGTGCTGAAAGCTTTATTAAAAACGTGGAAGCAAAAACTACCTGTTCTGCAACAGCAAGGGATTTCAGTCTTTGAAAAAGAGTAGGCAGAACAGTTTTAGACAATCTAGGTAGGTCTTAAAGAGGCACTATACACCGAGAACTTCTATCACCTCAACTGAAATTCCTCTTCAAGGTCTCTGAAATATACTACTATTTTTTTAAAANTTAAATAAAGACCAGCTGGAGGAATTGTAAAGAAAACCATCAAGATATAGTATTTTGAACACAAGCATTCCAAACAATTCTTTATTTTCCCGCTTGGAAAAGGCTGTCAGGCAGGGAAAGAAGTGACTCTTGACTTTTACTTAGAGATGTTTTTTTCTGCCTGCTCAGATGCTCTCGGGAGACACATTCAAATGAAAAAAAAAAAATGGTCAGCCTTCCAAACAAGTTTTGCTTTCCTTGAACCTACAAGCAGACAAGGATAGCAATGGAAATGCTGACTTCACATGTAAATCCCATCACTGGGACAGCGGTTGGAGGGTAGATTGATCTGCCTATTGATGCAATTGGCCACTCACCATTTTCCTAGCCATGGGCTGAGTCATTTCAATAGCTCTTTCTCAAAGTCAAAAGATGAAAATGTTGCATAAAGTTCTAACCCTGGGGAGTGGTAGTTTTATGTTCCACTAGTTGACTTCAGACATGGCCCACTACAGTGTTTTTTTAATTCAGAAACCCAGCTATGCACACATCTCAGCTGCAAATATTAACTCTGCCAGAATGGCAAACCCATGACGTGGATTAGCCCTATAGAATCTATTCAGGTGGTCAAATCATAAGAGAGCAGCACCCCAGAAAGCTGTGCTGAAATTACAGCCTGATGATGCAACAGCATAAGACAGTCAGAAATATATCTCATTCTCATACCCTTACTTTGGACATCTTGCCAAGAAAAAAAAGAAAATCATTGAGAGCCCAAGTGAGTTCCTTACCAGACCATGCTTTCATTATCCTGGAGGCTGCCCCTCCCTGCACAATTCCCAGCCAGCCTGGACAGTAGTGGGACCAGTACTACATGGATTTGTGTTACGCGGCTGGGAATATTCTGAGACTATTGCACTGAGAACTTGTGTATCTCACTGTAGTACCTGCTGGAGGAGGAGAACAGGTTTGGTAACCAGCACAAAATGGATTTGTGGGCGTCAAGGCTGCATGGCAACTCTACAGCCTGGACAGCAAAGGCAAATGGAGCAACTATTCAGTCACAGTCACACAAGTGCATTAGAGGCTGTCTGTATTTCCATAGTTATACCTGTCAATTAAAGGATGTGAATGTTAACCGAGAGAGGTGGGAATAAATAAGAATAGTCCTCTGCTTTGGGCTGTTCCCAAAGTTAATTCACTGCAGGAAGCATCCTAACAAATAGTGCCAAGCACACCATTTTAAGTGTCACTCAGGAGCGCAGGTAGGGCAGAAGGGACCAACTATCCACTCAAACACAGCAAAGAAAAATGAAAGTAAGAAAGTGTCTACAGATAGCACCAGGCCAAGTGTCTCCACATGCAAACTAAGTCCTAGTTTCATCTTTCTGCGATATGAGCATTTCAAATCTGGCTCAAGTTAAAGATGTTCCCATCCTGATGCATTCCAACAGATTGTACCACTCCAGCATGTTCAGTCTCTCTGTATCTTTATTTTGTACTTTACAGGACATGTGGTGTGTTTTGCAGCTTAATGACTATTTTAATCCTCTTCATCAGTGAACAGCGTCATCCCGGACATGCTGTAGATAGATTGTGAGATGGATGCTGCTCAGAGATCTATCTGAAGAGCCACTCTAAAGCACAGAAATCATTTCAAAGCAAGTACTACAAAACAAAAAGAAATCTCTGCTTTGCTTGATCTGGTGTATTTAAAGCTCACCATTATAAAGAGTAAAAATCAGCTCTCTTTTATGGCTGGAGAAACAGCTTAGAGTAGGTCAGCAGGATCCTCTTAAAAAAATACAAAGGACTCTTAGTGGCAATGCATCTCCAAGTCAACGCGAGGGAAAGAGCTGCTGAAAGTTTAGCACATTAAACCCATCTTAGCTAATACTGCTGCCAGCTGTGGCTAAATGCTTGTTATGCCCCCAGATATAAGATCAAAATAAATATAAGAATCACAGCCTAATAAATAAAAGAACAGAAAATTATGAGTAAAGCTATCAGCCACTTACATAACAAAGAATAATGATTCAAACTTTTGCAAAAATTTAAAGACAGTGACATAAAGCTCAAAAAGCCAAATTGAAACTAAGGACAGCAAAGCAAATGAAGTAAAGTCTTTGCTTCTGCCTGGAGCAAAAGGCCATTTAGGGTCTTGGAAAGCAGTGCTCCTCATGTCTCTGCTACAGCATACATGAAGGTTGCAGCCCAAAATTTTCCTGGGTGTCTCCATAATATTCTTTCTTGGAGCACCCAGTTTAGCAGTTTGCACACATACCAGTGAAAGTATGACAGTAGCCATTTCAGAACAACACTGCTCCTGAAATCCATCACCATCTATTACAAAAGGACTACAATGCTGCTTTCTACTCAGGGCCCTGCAGTGAAAGAGGGAATTAACATGCTGTAGATGCTCTGTGGAAAGCCTCCCATACAGTTATACTTTGAAAAGTATTCTCCTCATCGTGCTAATTCCCATGTGAAGCAAGTGGCAAAAGCTTGCTCAGTATAATTGAGCGCAACAAATCCATCCAAACCCAGGAATTTCAGCCTCAACTTCAAAATGCCTTTTGTCTATACTGTGGATTTTACATTTAAGCAAATTCGAAAGAAGATTTCCTGTCATTTAAAAACCCTACTACAAGAGGAATCCAGCTCTTCTAGTTCCTCTTCCTGGCAGCCAGGATGCAAAGGGAAGGACCTGTTGTGCAGGGAGAGAAGGCAAAAGGATGTTGAGGCGACCAGCTGGTTTATGTTTATTTCTTTGTCTCTTAACCTGAGAAGCAAAGATATACTCTGAAGCAAGATGCAAGGATTTAAAGTGAAGGATTAATTAAAAACACTATGCATAAAACACAGCACTATGGATTCAAGCACAGGTAGTAGATTTCAGCTCTTGTGATTAGTGCAAGTTTATATTCACAAACTCAAATGTGCATACCATGAAAAAAAATGACAAAAAAATGCATGAGCATATAGGCAGAAGGAGAGGGATGGAACAGGTGACAAGCTGTGATCCAGCCCACAAAGCCAGCTGTGGACAAGGCAGGGATACAGCAGTGCAAATCCTTCCACTGCACCCAGCCTTTGCTCTGGCAGGCCATTCATCTCTGCCTCCGTTACTGGGAAATTGCTTCCGAGAAAGCGGCTGTGCCCTAAACAGGACATCCACATACTGACTGGCTTTGTTTCAGGGCAAGTATTGATGCAATTTGAACAAGACAGCATTTATCAGGAGTGACGGAGGCAGGAATGTGCTTTTTTTTCCCTTGTTTCTCCAGTGAGTGTCTCTTTCTGTGACACAATGCTCTGTCCCAAGCCCAAGCTTCACACACCCACAGGAGCACCACAACTTCATTGTGACCCCCTCAAGAATTCCCTCAGCCTCTCCTCGGATGTGGCTCTTGCCCCAGTAAGCCACAGCATCATGTCCATCCACGCCCAAAGCCTGAGCTCTAACACATCAATATACTCCAAACGCAAAATCTCAATTTTTTTGGCTGGTTACCAAGGGAAAACCTTCTCCACCGCCTGACATTTCCAGCACTGAGGCTGAGACTTTACTTAAAGCCTCTGGAAATGAAGTGGTTATTGAAACCCTGAAACTCAAACTACTTACAGGCACTTAAATCTTACCCCAAGTCCAAACGGGAGCTGCAAGCATCCTGCTCCATTCAAGAGTAATAACCGGTTTCCACAATAACATGCACCCTCAACAATTTCTCAGTCTCCTTTTTTCCTGGCAAGCAGCACATTTCAGTCCATGCACAAGCACTGCTGCACCCTGCATTTCAGAATTCATCTTTGACCAAGACTGCTACGCAAGCTCCGTGCTCTGCTTGGATCCTGACACCATTTCATTCTTCAGGGTTTCTAAACATGTTTGTGATCTTGCGGCGTAAAACGAAACAGCCATCAAATTCAATTTCTTCAGCGAGGGCTTTGATAAATTATGCAGGGAAAGACTCAACTTCAAATGCCGATACACTCTCTGGGAACACCAATCACAGGTTTGAATCAACATTTTGCATTTAATCTTTTGAGAGGAATGCTTAGGAGATTAAAGGAAATCTGCCCCTCTCTATTTCAGGCCACAATTACTGTAAGACAACCAGTGTAAGTAGTCAACCAATGCTTCGTATTAGTGAATTATCCCAATTAATGCAGATTCCTCTAGGACCATTTTTGGCAAGTTACTAGGCCTGATATGAATGAGACAAGATTAAACACCAACAAAAAAACCCAACTAAACTTAGACCTGACAATGTGTCATGTCAAATCCAAAAACATATAGAGAATTTGGTGATTAAAAGCTTTATGCTAGAGGGTACCACAAGTCTAAGCAGAGACCAGCTTCTGTTGTGAATATGCAACCCAAATCCGCTTGGAATCTAACAGGAGTGCATAATACTGTAACAGATGGTATGGGTAAGATTTTTCTTTTTGTTGCTGTCATTTCACACTATGCAATGACATCATAACTAGTGGGATTCATCAACCCAAAATCCAAAAGAAAAGGAACAAAGCTTTTGGCAGGGAGCTGAAGCTAAAACTAACATAAGACCCTTTAAAGAAAAGCCCAAAGATTAAAAATGTAAATGTTCGGCTTTTGATTTAAGCATCTCAGTACAGAAGTTAGCATAAGGCAACTCCTAGAAAATACCAAGTAGTTTGCTAAACCTCTGTTTCATCTCGGCAACATCACCAGATGAAGATTTTTGAGTTGTCCTCACTGGCTGCATTTAGAGCTTTGTGGTGACAGGTTAAAGAACCCAAGCACAACATCTTCGTAAGAAAACCCAAGTCCTGCTATAGTAGAGAGTTAACAGAATAACAAAATTCTCACTAATGCAAGAATTGAAAGAAACCAACCCCCTGACCCACACCTCAGAACATCTCAGACATTTGAAAATATAACATAACCAAGAAAATGTCTGTTGGAGGAAAAGATACCTAAGTGAGAACAGGAACTTTCAAGATTAAACACTGCTTTTATTTAAACATGAAGTCATCTGCAAGGAGATGATAATTAGCTACTCTTAAATGGAAACTTCACTGAGTATCAACCTGCTGCTAGAGTCAAGTGAAGCACGGCCCCAGCCAGCTCAGTGTGCCCATGCGTGTCTGCCTGTTCCTGTCCTTGACCTGGATCAAAATACACTTTGCACCGCTGTAATTTTGTTAGAGAGAAGCTTACTGTATGAAATTACCTAAATGCATCCCTGTCACAGAGCCAGAACCTGGGATCTGAGTGCTGAGGCATGTTCATCATCTGCTGCACCTCAGCACAATACCATGCGTCAGTGACACTGCCAACAGCTGTAACATACCAATGACTCAGTGCCTCACCCCAAAGCTTCTCCAGCACAACTGGGAACCAAGGCGCAGCTCCCACCTTCTGTGGGTTTCATTGGGTTTTTTCCAAGCTGCATCTAAGTTATGCTGGCAATTTTGATGCCCTTCATACTTGGTAGCTTGAAAAACTTGAGCTCAAAGTCATCATTTGATAATGATTTTCTGTTAAGTCTCAAAGCACAGCAAAGCCATCCAAGCTAAACAATTATTGACCTGTCTCCTCCATAAGCTTCTCTGAAGCCCACATATTGCATGGAATAACAGCTTCAGACGCTGCTTCATCAACTGAAGGCCTTGTCTAGCCACAGCATCCTACCCCACAGCTCACCTGTGCAGGAAATCCTGGCACTAGAAATAACTGCTGAGACTTTTGAAGGTCCAGAGGAGGAATCCCCCAGGAAAGCATTGGCAAAGAAGATTAGACTAAACTCTGTACGCAGTCACTGATGTGCCAGTTGAGAGCTAAGAATTCCCTCAAACCACTGCTAACAGATGTTACTGCACGGCCCAACACAGTCCTCTTGAGAAACAAATCATCAGGAAAAAAACAGCTCAAGTGAAGCCACTGTCCTTGCAGTAAACACACCAACATCAGGATTGCCCAGCTGCACCAGGCCTCACAGACTACTGGGCCAATCTTGCCAGAAGAGATCTCTAAATCAGACAAATACATATGTATGTACATGAACCAGGTCTGCCTGTAGTAGAGAACAAAAGGCTTTCTGGACCATGCCTCACCCAGTAGTTCTCTCCCTCAGGAAACAGAAAGCCAACATGTGATTTGACTTCCCATTGTCACCAGCAAAAACGGAAAGTGAAATAAATTCACCAAATGCCATGGAGAGCAGCAACATTTGACTGTGCACACTAGCTGAGAGTGACTAGGAGGCTACTGAAGATATAAACCAAAATGAAGGTCTGCAATACATTCCATTTGTACATGAGCATTATCACAGCAGGCAAACATGACAAGGAGTTAGAACTCAATTTAGTACATATACAGGTTGATTTTTCAAGAATAAGGAGTACATCCTTTTCCCCACTGGCTGTATACAAAACATCCCTGTAATACCTCCAAATGAAGAGCTGGTAATCAGCTTAGCCAAATGTGCTCCTGATCAGGTGGACACCTGATTACATAAAACCAAGCAGGCTGGGTTCGGCTGCTAGAGAAATTAGTTTAACATCACTTGGAGAACATTGATGTTTTCATCATTCATCTCAGGTTGGAACTTAAAACTCCTACAAATGCACAGAAAGAAAAAATTTTACATTTTAAACATCAGTCCTTCAGAGCAAGCATTAGCACTTACGAACATTTAAAAGCCAGGCTAAAAGGTGGGCTTCACTTCTGTATTCTTCGCTACATGGGTTTTCCATGTTCTCGCATAAGGTAGTATAGCTTAGAGAACACTCAGTCACAAATATATATTTAACTCCAACTGAGAAGGCAGATGCAGGTGAAAGTAGTAAATCTAGTGCTGAACAAGTTAAAAAAAAGTGTCATTCACACGCTAGATCTCCATGTGAAATGTGTGTGTATATATATCTCCCTGCTCACAGCTGCAGGAATTCATAAATTATAAGAAGTCAAATCTAATGTTAAGAGATTACTCTCAAAGAAAACCTCATCCAAATTATGTCTCCCAAAATGCACTTTTCCTTGTGCACTGCCCCTCAAGAGTGAGAGTGCTGCTCCTACAGCACCAACCCTGAATTACCACTTGCCCTATGTAAATAACAGTATTAACAGGCTAAAGTTGCTTTTATCCTATTGTATCTGAGGAGGAGCCATCAGCCCTCCCAAACCAGAAAAAATATGCAATTTTGGTTAATTCACAATAAAGAGAAATCTGACAGTTTACTCCACTCACATCTTCCTTCTTACTGCTTTATAACTCACACTAGTAAGCACACACTAAGTATATGTCTACATATGGAGACGTTGTAAGAGTTTGCACAATGTTGTCAACCCATTTCTTCCGAAAAACCCAAGACTTATCGGCATGTACAGCGAAAAGCTGAAAAGGAAAATATTCAAAAGCAAACTACAAAATTAATGTAGTTAATGCATAGTCACAGAGCCCCAAGTACTCCATTTAAGATACGCAGCAAGTAAAAAAAAGTAGGAGATGCCATTTCACTGTGACAAACTCACTGCAAGTTGAGAAAGCAGAACATGTCCATTATGGGTGCAAGCAACACTTCTGGGGGAAAAAAGGGGCAACCTTGCAAGTTCAAGTACAGTTCTGAACTAGGAGCCTCACCAGAAGGGTTTCTAGGCCATTGTGAGTATTCAAAGCCTTCCAATTAAGAGCAGGCATCATTTTAAATCAACACCATGTTTCAGAGGTGCTGACGGCATGAACTTAAAATCAATGACACCAACTTTTACTGCACAGAAGAAGCACAAGAGCAAGAGTCTGAGGGATTTCATCAATTTAGAAAGCCTGAGGAGTTAATGAGCAGTGTGAAATGCCCGAGTGTAGAAAGAGAGGGAAAGGCTTTGCCTTTTAACAAGAAATAGTTGGAGATAGTGTATTTCTCTTCTATTTTCAGCTGAGGAACAAGACTTTGGTTTAAGTACATGTGTAGAAGCAGATGCTGCAGTCAAAGTGACTTATACTTCCAAGACTGAGTCCATACGCCTCCAAAAGACACACGCAGGGAAAAGCAAAAGCAGAAATTTTACAAGGCACATCTAGAGAGAAGCCCAACTGGTACAGAGCACAGGGAACTGCAGTAATCCTTCCTGCACTCCCAGGTGCTGGAGGAACAGCCGTGTATAATTATAATACAGCTAAAGCCACCTACAGAACAGCTTTTGAATAACTTGCAGGTGATGCAACGACCACATTAACAAAAAAGTCATTCAATCCCTGGTAGAGCTATTAATGCCTAAATAACATTTAAGAGAGGTGATAATTATTTCACAGGTGAAACAAGGAGAGCTGAAGGCCTCCTCCGAAAAGGAGCACTTACCTTCATGTGCCATCCTACAACGCAGCAGAAATTCCAGAGCCTCTCTGCAGTATCAGATTTGCTTTATTTCCGTATCTTTGCTTCAGAGAAGCTTTTACTGAAGCTTAAAAGAGGCATCGCATATAATCACCTTCATAGGAAGGTGTATTTACTAACAGAGCAAAGGTTTAGGAACTGAGAGCAAACTAAAGGCCACAGGCTCAACACTGGAATTTTCCTGAGCTGTTTCTGCTTAGGACTCGAACACCGAAGTGGAAATTTCCCTAGGTGGAGTTCTTTGTTCAATGCAGCAGGCAATCAGAAGTCCCTAAGGTGTGCAGAAATGGCACAGGGCTGATATTTTTGTCGGGGAGAATTTAAGCAATACAAGACAAAAATAATAACATGAAATTCTGCTGCAAAACACACCCCCTTTTTTTTCCCCCTCTCCCAAATCCTGGTGATTTCAAGCAGGCAGGTAATAGATGTAAGCATTCAAGAGAGCTTGCCAAAATACCAAACATGATTTTACAAAAGCAGTATCAAGTCTGCATTGCCTCAGATTTGATTATACAAAAAGGTCAAGTGAAAAAAAAAAACAACTTTGCACCTTTAAAGGCCTTGAGGACACAGCAGAAGTAGTTTATCATTGGAATACATATCAAATTAGCATAGATTTATTTTCTTTTTCCAGCTGGCATCAGTGTCCTGTTTGAGGTTCTTGGGGACTTCACAAGCAAAACAAGCAAAATTCAGACACATTCTGCTATGGAAAGAAACACATTAATTGCTGGGATCCACGATTTCTCTAAACTCTTCTATTCATATTCATTTGGAAGAGAGACTGTCAGAGGTTATCAGCCATCCCCACACTATGATCTGAAAGGGAGACCGACTGTCACCAGCACCAACCTTCGGGAACGCCCTAGTCAAGAGTTCAGACACCATCAATTTAAGAGAAAAAAATAAACTGCCACTCCCCTTGCTCTGTGCAGGACAGAAAGAAAAACAGATTGTAGTTGATAAGAAGATTACCGGGTGTTCCAGAGAGAGGGAACAGGAGCTAAGATAATCAAGAGACAGAAAATCTACCTAATGCGACCGTGCCAATCCAACTGAACTAATAATTGCAGACATTTTTACACGTTTTCCATAGCTTTCAAATGTCATCTTGATTATTGAATAAACCAATTCCTTGCATGTTTTGCATCACATTATCTGATAAAATCCAGTAACGACCACAGTATAAGACCCAGAAGAGTAACCATTTACTTCCTAAACTCTGCATCGAGAGCTATTCTTGAGCAAATCTGGCAGGAATAAAGACTTGAGAGCTGCAGGCCCCCCACCGACAAGACAATGGGAGAGGACGCAGCAAAATTAAGGATTAAAATGCCACAGCTGATATTTTACACCAGCAGACGAAGGTGGCTATCGTGCCTTTAGAGGATGTAAACTGAATTGCAGGAATGTTTTCATTTTAATCCTTTTCAAAAAGGTTAGTGCCCCCTATTCCGGGGCTGCTGGCCCCACCTGGAGCGTCAAGGTGTGACACTGCTGCTCTCCCTCTGTGCCAATCCTGATTTTTCACGGCACGTGTCCCTAAGCAGCAGATTCCAGAAGGGATGTGCATAGCAGCCGAATTTGTCTTGGATGTAAGAGAGGAAATGACCTACAGCTGGAGGAGTTGCCAAACAGGTGCATGAGATTGGATGTAGCACCAGCAGCCAGGACAGTCCCCTGCCACCAAGGCAATGCCAAGGAATCTGATCTGGGCATCAGCTCCGTGCCCTCGGAGCAGCTCCGTCATCCTTCCTGCAAGGTAACCTATGCACAAGTTGTTCCACAGTCAGCAACTCTGTTCCATTGATTTACAGAAATTTAACAGAAGGATTGGTACAAAGTATGTGGAATACTATTCCTCAATAGCAACAAAACAAGCAGAAATCATGGACTAGACCAATTCAATACAACTCATGTTAAAAATATCCAAGAACCATATTCACTGCCAGTTAGGAATTACCACCAGCT
Organism: Dryoscopus gambensis; assembly: GCA_013389985.1. Taxonomy (NCBI): domain Eukaryota; kingdom Metazoa; phylum Chordata; class Aves; order Passeriformes; family Malaconotidae; genus Dryoscopus; species Dryoscopus gambensis. The sequence goes on along the minus strand of WEIT01014903.1, from coordinate 119,756 downwards.
TGGAGCTTTGGATTTTTGCATCACACTGAGGTAGATGTTCTGCTTAACCAAGCTTGCTAAAGTTTACTTTAAACTCTCAAATCAAGCCATTCAAAAGCAGCCACAAGCCTGCTCTTTATCCAGTCCTAAATAACCCAGAACCTTCACAAGACAGACGTAGCTGTTCTGCATTTCCAAACAACATTCAGGCATAGATTATTAAACTGTATTTACCTACCATGCCTGAAGCTCAGCACGTACTTTGCTCCTTGTTTTGCTGCTTGCCTCTAATAAGACAGGTTATAGTGTCAAGTTTTTAAACCCTCATGATTTTCTCCTACCCATCTTGTTGTTTGGAGAGCTAGATTATACCGAGCTTTTGGATTTAAGATAAAGCTGGAATTTCCTCTGTCCAGTTACTTTCATATATGCAAACACAATACAGATTTCGTATATACCAAAGTAATATATACTCGTATATGTGCGCGCATGTATACACATACACAGACCCCTAAGAGCATCTAAGCCATTTCTATATGAAATGCATAGCCTTTACACTTGGCTGAAGCATCTTCCCCGAAAGCCAATATACCAGTTCCAACCCAAAGATTTATTTTGGATCCATCAGCAACCAAATGGATTCGTTTAACTGAGGTTCTTCTCTAGGGAATTGCCCTCTAACAGTCTTCTAAGTTCTGGACACATCTGAAGCTGGCCATTCCTGCTCCCGTGCCAAGAATGCCGAGGTCACGTCCCCAAAAAAACAGCCTCAAGCATCCCGGTGAGACAGACCTCCCGTCCAGGTGCGCGGCCTGAGGGTTGCGGCTCTCCCGAAAACACGGATAAAACACGAACTCACCATACCAGGAAGGTCTCGGAGAGGCTGGACAAGCTCCAGGAGATTCCACACCAGCCGAGACACCCCGAACCCCGC